>ML792010.1:421514-432481 GCA_009831015.1 Picea engelmannii
CCCTTTTCCATTGATGCCAAAGGGGGAGAGTAACTTCAAAGGACAAAAGCATCACCACAGAAGGATATTGTTGGCACAGGGGTAGACCCAAGGTTCACTCCAAGAGAACACCAACAAGCCCTAGATACTAGCCCTTTTGGCAACACATGTGAAGCAGCTAAGAGGGGGGTTGCAGGACAAATATGTCTACAACCAAGGGAATATCAAGTGGAACTAATACAACAATAATGCAGCCTTCATATATCTCTTATCAGCTAGATTTACTCTGCACAGCTATAAATCTGATCTAACACAATAATGCAAATAAAAGTATAACAATGACAGAGATCCAGGCATCACTCACACATCCGACACAAAATATATGTGGTTCACCCTCTCTCTAGGGCTACATCCACATAACTGTGCTTATGATATATTAAGATAAAGCTTATAGTTTTGATATGTGCTCTTAGTCAGCAGATCTTCTCTCTGTCTCTCACCTTCCTGCGCACCCAGTTGCAGGACTTGATCTTTGCACCCAGCTGAAGATCTTACAATACCAGAAGGCTCTCACTCTCAGCACCCCTCTCTCTCACAATACAATAATCTCCTAATCAACAATAATCAATATCAATATCCCACACTAGTACCGCCCCGACCTAGGTCCTCTCGACCTCTATTTATACATTATAGTCCCTCACTGACAGCCTTAGGTAGAAACCTAGGTGTCAAAACCCTAATTACCCAAAACCCTAGGTGTCTAAAACCCTAGGTCAACTTGACCCGCCTTTTCAGGGCTTCGCTAGCCTGTCTTTCCTCCCTTCTCGTGTGGTGCTCCAAAGCATCCAATGGTGGCTTTCTCTGTTTGTTGAGTTGTCATCTTCCTTGTTGATCTGTCATCCTCAATCTCCTCATCCAACGGCTTTCTTTTTTGTACTTCACTCCGGCTTTTCTGCTCTTTTGCTTACTTTGACCCAGTGACAGTCACTGTGTCTCCCGCGCAATTTGTGTTTGACCTTTTCTTCCTCGATATTCGCTTCCTTCCATAACCAAGGGCCAACAGGCCCCCAACACTCACCTGTGACTCATCCCGAGGCACTTTATATCTAATCCTCTTGTTTTACTTCCACTTTGGACTGCGTAGCACAGTCTTTTCTTTATGTTTTATGCCTCCTTCCCCTCCTTGTGCATACTATCTTTTCTGTGTCTGGTACCCACTTTCAACTTCACCTGGTACCTAGACCCTTTTCTCCTTGCTTTTAATGAGATATGCGAGGTAGCTGGTTTTCATAATACAACTTCAACCGACTCCCATTCACTAATCCTTCTTTCCACTCTCCCTTCAATGTCTTTAGCTATGCAACTCCTCCTTCCGTAACGTAGGCGATCTCATATGGTCCAAGCCAATGCGTTCTGAACTTCCCTGGATGTCTTATAAATTTACTTTCGTATACCAGTACTAAATCACCTTTCTTAAATGTTGTCTTCTTGATGTGTCTATCATGATAGGCCTTCTCTCTTTCCTTCTGTACCTGCTGATGGAATCCTGCAATAAATATGTCTTCTTCTAGTTTAATCAACTGGGCAAGCCTCTCACGAAAAACGCTAGTATCATCCATGTCTGTAAATGCAACAATTCTTAAGCTTGGTACCAAGTACTCCATCGAGACAACAACTTCGAGACCATAAACCAACTTGAAAGGGGTCTGCATTGTTAATTTCTTGCAAGTGGTTCTATAAGCCCAGAGTACGACTAACACTCTTAGATCCAAATCATCGTTGTTCACACTGCAAATCTTTGTCAATGTTGTCTCCGAGATCTTGTTGAATGCTTCGACCATTCCGTTTTCTTGTGGATGGTAAGGTGTAATCTTCTGATGGTGAACTGCAAATTCTTCAGTCAGGGCTTCAACTATCTTATTGATGAAGTGTGTACCTTGATCCAAACTTGGTTATTATGTCATCAAATATAAAAAGTTCAGCTGTAGTTGCACTACAGTCCTTGACTACTCTTGCTTCGGCCCATCTAGTTAGGTATTTTGTCGCATTGATAATGTACCTTGCTCCTGTGTGCTTTCCTGGTGGGTTTATAGGTCCCACAAATTCAATGTCCCACTTTTCAAATGCTTGTAGGGTCATCTGCGGTGCTAATGGAATTTCATCTCTCTAGGATGGTTTTCCAACTCTCTGGCATACATCACAGGCTCTGGTATACTCTTTATCATCTCTATGTAACGTAGGCCACCAAAGGCCAGCTCGCAAAACCTTCTGCGTGGTTGCTTTCCCTGTGTAATGTCCTCCTATGATGCCTTCATGATATTTTGCGAGGATCATCGGGCGCTCTGCCTCCATCACACATATTCTTAGTATCTCATCAGGTCACATCTTATATAGTTGACCAACTATCAGTGAAAAATTTGCAATGTGCACCACTAGCTGTTTCTTCTGGGAAATTGTATACTCACTTGGAGCCATTCCTGTTGACAGGAATTGGACTATGTCTGCGAAGTGGTCATCCATCTTCCTATTGACGAGAAACTGTGCATTCGGTAGTGTATTCTCTAGACTGGTGGGTTCTTCGCCATGTTCCAACCTTGATAAGTGGTCGAGTCCTTTGTTCATTCTTCCTGGCTTAACTATGATCTCAAAATCATATTCTTGAAACAAGAGAAGACATCTGCATATTCACCCCCCCAACACTGGCTTGTTGACTAGGTACTTCAGCGCAGAGTGATCAGTAAACATTTTAAAGTGTCCTCCTAGTAAGTAATGGCGGAATTTTTGCAGCGCATACACCATGGCTAATCCTTCTCTCTCTATGGTAGTGTAATTGATTTCAGTTATAGATAGCTTTCTGCTGGCAAATTCTAATGGATGGTCGATCTCCCCTTCTCTAGGTTGTGCCAATACTACTCCTAATGCAATAGAATATGCATCGACATGCACGTGAAATTCTCTGCTCCAGTCTGGAAAGACCAGAATGGGTGCAGTCACCATCTTTTGTTTCAGTGTGTTGAAGCTCTGTTGGCATTCATCTATCCAACCAAACTGACAGTCTTTCTTTAATAACTTCTCCATTGGTGCAGTAATCTAAGCATATCATTTGATAAATTTCCTGTAATATCCAGTATGTCCAATGCAGTGTGCAGTTGTTTGACTGAAGTAGGAGGCGGTAAGTCGACTATAATTGCAATTTTTGATGGATCAACCAACAATCCTTGCTTGCATACAATATGTCCTAATAATACTCCAAATGGTGAGAAATTTGACACTTCCTTCATTTGTCCAACATTATTCTTAGATATTCAATATGATTTTTCAGCAAACTAAAAACAGTCCAGTCATCAAAATAGGCTTCTAAAAACTTATGCAAAAATTCTTTGAACGCTTCAACCACCACCTTGGAGAAGATGGATGGGGCATTATTCGGTCCAAATGGAATCACTATGTATTGGTAGGATCCCCATTCTGTGGCAAATGTGGTCTTTTGGCGGTCCTCCTTGGCAATCCAGATCTGATGGTATCCTGAAAATTCGTCTGTAAAAGAATATACTTCTTGGCCTCCCATGTTATCCAACACTTCATCTGTGAATGGTGTAGGGAAAGGATCATGCAAACAAGCATCATTCAGCTTCCTGAGATCTACGTAGATTTTGATCTCGCCTGTCTTCTTGTCTTGTACTACCATAGGGTTGATCCACTCTAATTCTTCGACTGTTTCAATAATCCCTGCTTCTAACATTCCGTCGAGCTCAATCTTCACTTTTTCCTTATATTTTGGGTTCAATCTGTAGGGTCTTTGCTTGACTGGCTTCGCATATAGTTTCAAAGGTATTCTCATCTCTCCCATAGGTCCTTTGATACCCTTCATATCAGTGAACTTGGTCGGAAACAAGTCCTGATACTCGTGCAGTAATTATGTAATTTTGTCAATGGTAGCAGCATCCCAGTAATCTCTGACATTGGAAAGCTTTGGTGTCTCCTCTGTCCCAATATTGAATTTATTTATCTTGATCAGTTTTCCAATGAATGGCAACTCAACTCCTGGTCCTTCCAAATCCCTGTGGCCTTATGTCTCAGCAATGTTTACCTTCCTTGGATCGCCATCTGCGTCGGCATTAATGTTGTAACATCCTTGTAGTTTCTGGAATGGCGCAGTCCATTCGTCCTCTTCTTGATCTAAAGGGAGGCTAGATACCTCCTTAAATACTTTCTACCTCACAATCAATAGTGCTTGATCTACTGAGGGAAATTCACTTTCAAACAAAAAGGTGGTTACAAAATTTTGAAGCATACCTTCCCAATCTGCAGTGATGAGGCGTAGCTCCGCTTGAAGGTACCAGTTAATAGGGGTCGTGTCCAACATGTTAATGAAGCTGTGTACCCATTGTTCTCGAGGAATGTCTTTCCAGGCTTCTTCGCAGCTTCGCACATGGTCCTTTGGGTAGCTTCGACCTGTGTACCTCACTTCACATCTTCCTACTTGTGTTGAGAACCGCGATGTCATCAAGGTTCGACATTGTGTCCAGTCTGTAATATTGCTTTTGTGTGTCCCCCACCATCTTGCTGGTGTATATTTTAGGGCATCATCCATAGCCAACAACCTCTGTTGTGCTGGTACACTTGTTTCAAAATCTGAGAGGAAGGATTCTAGAGGGTTCAGACCATCAAAGGTAGGCACGTTACTTATTGTTGTACCAATCCAGTGAACTTCTCTGGTCAGTCGAGCGCATCTCCTTATGAATACTTCATACATCTGGTTCTGCCAGTTCTACAACACTTCTTATGAATCTGATGAACATGCGTTGTCACTTCGCCAACTTAGATTTCCATTGGCAGTAGGGTTGATATAATCTTGTTGTCTGGCTGTTAGTTTATATATGTTTTCCATATCATATGTGTGGTCTTCCTCTCTGATGGGCTCTATATATCGCAGACCCTCATCTGGATCTAAGGCTAAAATGACCCTAAGGCCATCTCTTTCAAATGTCATGTGTCTTTTCTTTAAATTAACAATAGTAGAATTGTCGAAGGCCCAATCAATTCTTAGCAATGCAGGCTAAGGGCAGCTATCATCAACAATTTCAATTATCTCAAAATCTGCAAAGGTCCTAAATCCGTTGATGTCCACAGGGACATGTTCTAATCATCCAAATGGGCTAACAACTTGTTGATTATCCATTCTAAGGCTAATAGGGGAATAGATCAACTTCGGTTTTCCCATTAGTGCCCAAGTTTTCTTCGTCATGACATTGACCTCCGACCCTAAGTCGAGGACCACAGTCTATATCATACTCTCCTTTTTGAGCATTCAAATGTAATTCTTTGTTTGTTCTTCTCTTCTTACCAATCTGGTGTACTGCCCTGTTCAGTAAGGGGTCTACTTTTCCTAGCTCATATTGCCTGATTAGGTTCTGTAACTCTTGCACAACATTCTCATCCCGAATTAACTTAAGACAAGCATACAAAAATTTGATGAGTTTACTTACCTCTTTTCCTTCTTTTGTTGAAGCCATTTGATCAAATGCCTGAGGCATTCCATACTCTTTTATTTCTGGTTTGCGTTTTAGATGAGGATCCTTGGTCCCCCTTGAACTCTTGTCTTGCTTCCTCGAATATTTGTCTTTCTTTCCTTGCATCAAAAGCCCGAGTCTTCTCCACAACTTTCCTGATACCTGACTCTTCTGCGATCTTTCTTTGGATTGTTCTATCTTCTCCTGTAGCAGCACCTCCTCGAGTAATAACAGGGACTCTAGGGTCTATTCCGTGCGATTCGACATATATTAGTTGCACTTGTGGGTTCTGCTGAGGTCCTCGTCTTTTCTGAATCTTAGCCAAAAGCATAGTGCATTCTTCTATGACATGCTCGAAAGAGTTACAATAACTGCAGGTTGTGCAAGGATTCTGAAAATCCCTTGCCAAGTGTCCTGGTTGCGCGCAGTTATAACAGATTATTTGTCCTCAGCCTCGGTCCATACCTCCTCCTCGACCTCAGCCCATACCTCCTCCTCATCCTCGTCTTTTGTATCCACCGCGAGGATTGAAGTTTCCTCTCCTTGGAGAGTTGTACTGTAGAGTGTTTCCTTCTTGCTGTACTTCTTATTGAATCTTGTATATGTCCCTCGACCTCTCATGCATGAGATAGTAAGCTCTACAATCTCGATCATCATGCCCCACTGATTTACAGAATGTGCAATACAATTTTGTGGGTGTCTGAACATACTTCTGTATGTAATAGCACTCACCTGGGCGATGCCTATTTCTGTATACATCGCACCAAGGCAGGTTAACTTGCTTCAAGGGGCTCGGCGCTCCTGAGGCCAAATACTCATGAAATAGGGGACATTGTTCCTTATCATGACCTTCGGATCTGCATCTTACACACCAGACATCTGCTCTTTTGTCCTTCCCCTTGTCCTTCTTCATATCCTCGAACTGCAGAGACAAACTAGTCAGTTGGTTCAAGATTTGGTTGATGCCTAAGCTAGATTCTCCCATAGGTTTTGATTCAAGCTTCATGGCGATCTCCAAAGCTTTTTCCTGTGATGCAATCTTCTGCTGCATCAGAGGGACTCTGATGTGTGGTAACAATGTCATGATGAACCATTCTTTATTCTGTTCGTCGGGGATCTGAAAAGTCAATCGGCTTGTTAGGGTCTTGAATCTCTGGTTGAATTCCCACACAGGTTCTACTACCTTTTGTTTGATCTCTTTTATCTTTGTAATACACTGTGACTTCGACTTAGATTTCTTAAATTATACAATCAACACATTCTTGATCTCATTCAGTGGCTTAGGTTGCGCCAGTCCTTGGACAAGTTTCATGTACCAGTTCAGTGCGCGGTCCCTTAGCGTAGTGCTGAACTGGGTTCTCTTGATGGCTTCGTCGATGATACTTTTAATATTCCACACGGCCTCACACAGGAACTAGTGTTGATTGGGATCCTCAGATCCATCTCCCCTGAAGATAGGGAGCCTCATCTCATCTGCCATAGAGTTCCCTAGGCTTCATGTCTGAGTATAGGCTGAGTTGCTAGTAAAAACACTTTGAAGACTCTGGTGGTTTTGGCTATTCTGGCTACTTGGTGCTATTGAAACAATAGGAGGGTTAATGTTACTTACTTCGGTAGTCTGTGTAGTTCCTGAGGTTTTTGGCTCGCTTTGGCAAAGTTCTTCAGCTTCCCCTTCTTCTGTTCTGGTGGGTTCTAAATGTTCTTCATTGGTTAGATCTACCTCTTCTCCACTGTAGAAACCCTCTTCTCCGTAGTTTTGCTTAAATAGGTTCTCAAGGTAAACCCCTCTGAATACTTTTCCACTGTGTGTATGTCCAACTTCTGTGTCATTGTCGTTGTCTGAATTTCTGAACATTAGCCTTTTCAGGTCCAACCAATCTACTGTATCTTTAAGACATTCTTTTCATGCAACAACATCTTGATTCTCAACTTCAGAAAGTGAAAAATTTTTCCTTTAGGTCCTTTGAAAAAATATCTCTCAACTTGGCTATATGATTCTACCCTATCAACAACAAATTCGGTGATATACCCTCCAATGGTACTATCAAACCAATGATCTACTACTCTGGATACAACGTTGTCAATCCTCTTGACCTTCTAGATCAGTGCTGGTGTCCAAACCACAGGAGGTCTAGATCTGATCTCAAACTAGGTAACGACTAACCTAACCAACCATTCAAACAACTCTTGGTGGATTCCTCCAAAGAAGATCTCGTTAATGTTGGTGAAGATGTATCTTTGCAGCCAATCTTCAGTACTTAGTTTAGGGTTCTTGTTATGGGCTTCAACGAAGTCCCTCTCTTGATCTTCTATCCACTTTTGAATCTTTGTCTTCGATGGGAACCACTTTGACATTCCCTTAAAAAGATTCATGTCCCGACAATGGAACCATTTGTTGGCACAGGGGTAGACCCAGGGTTCACTCCAATAGCGCACCAACAAGCCCTAGCTACTGGCCCTTTCAGCAACACCTGCGAAGCAGATGTAGTCTCACTCAAAGAAACTAAGAGGGGGATTGCAGGACAGAGATGTCTACAACCAGGGGAATATCAAGTGGAACTAATACAACAATAATGTAGCCTTCATATATCTCTTATCAGCTAGATTTACTATGCGCACCTAAAAATCTGATCTAACACAATAATGAAAATAACAGTATAACAATGACAAAGATCCAGGCATCACTCACACATATGGCACAAAATATACATGGTTCACCCTCTCTCTAGGGCTACGTCCACAGAACTGTGCTTATGATATATTAAGATAAATCTTACAGTTATGATCTGTGCTCTTAGTCAACAGATCTTCTCTCTTCTTCTCTCTGTCTCTCACCTTCCTGCACACCCAGTTGTAGGACTTGATCTTCGCACCCAGCTGTAGGACTTGATCTTTGCACCTAGCTGAAGAACTTACAATACCATAAGGCTCTCACTCTCAACACTCTTCTCTCTCACAATACAATAATCTCCCAATCAACAACAATCAATATCAATATCCCACACTAGTACTGCCCCGACCTAGGTCCTCTCGACCTCTATTTATACATTATAGTCCCTCGCTGACAACCTTAGGTCAAAACCTAGGTGTCAAAACCCTAATTACCCAAAACCCTAGGTGTCTAAAACCCTAGGTCAACTTGACCCACCTTTTCAGGGCTTCGCTAGCCTATCTTTCCTCCCTTCTTGCGTGGTGCTCCAAAGCATCCAATGGTGGATTTCTCTGCTTGTTGAGTTGTCATATTCCTTGTTGATCTATCATCCTCGATCTCCTCATCCAACGGCTTTCTTTTCCGTACTTTGCTCCGGATTTTTTGCTCTTTTTCTTACTTCGACCCAGTGAGTCAGTGACAGTCACTGTGTCTCCCGCGCAGTTTGTGTTTGACCTTTTCTTCCTCGATCTTCACTTCCTTCCATAACCAAGGGCCAAAATATATTGTGTATGAAGTTTGGTTGTTTCCCTCAATGACAAAGGGGGATATTGTTGGACATAATTGTCATTGATGTCAACAGGAGAAGTAAATAACCAGAATTCGAAAGCTCAGGAAGAATAATGAACTGTTGATAACGATATGATCAACAATCCAATGATGTTCAGAAAGGCTAGCACATGAAGAAATCTTTGAAGGAAGAATAGAGTGTAGAAGATGTCGTTGGGATCAGTGGAAGGATTGCATAGTTGATCAAATGCATAGAAATGGTGAGAAGACTCAACAACCGTCTGATCACTATGAAAAGAACAACTGTTGTTCGATCAAAATTTGACCGTGGGCTTAAGGGTCGTGACAGGATCATGACCATTGAAAAGGATGAGAGTTTGAATATCCATATACCCTTCGACCGTGGGATCAAACCCAAGTTATTTTTTAGCAGTCGAATCAGTTTCAAGTAGATGGAACGTTGGATGATTGGTCAAACGACCATATTAAGTCGTGATCGTCAGATGCACAAGCACATGAAACAATAGTCATTAGATCCAGGTAAGGTGCACCCACCTTAATATGTGGCGAGTGATTGACATTTCACTGACTCATAGTTCAGGAAAGTCAAAAGCAATGTTGCATGAAACTCGCGATAAGCAAGGTTGCGAAAAGATCTGGACCATCGGACCACACAAGTTCAAGGCAGATCTCAGGTCGTCGATCAAAGGAAAATAAGAGTCATTGATCTAGAGGACACATGGAAAGTGCATGGCATCTCGTTGACTTGCGAGTTGGAGAAGTCAAATGCAAGAACGTAGGAACTCGCGATATGCGAGGTCGTGATAGAATCTGGGCCATCGAATCACAGAGGATCAAGGAATACCCCTAAGCGTCGATCAAATATACATCGAGAGATCTACGTCGACAGACCATGACAGTAGGCCACATCAGTTAGGATGCGTGCATCCACGTCAGCAAGATCCACGTAAGTAAGGACACGTGGCATACTCAGACACTGACAAGTGTCAAGTTAATATGGCATTTCAGGCACATGCAAACCACGGATTTGAATAACACGTGGCAGGTACTCGGCACGTGTCAAGTCTTCTTGTAACGTTAGCAAGTATATGTCACATTGGGAGTTTTCATCTCGGGAGTTTTTGCATCATAAGAAAATACTCTAAAAAGCACAAAGTCCCGAACTCTGATACTCTGAAAGGGACACGCGTCAAGTGTTCTACGTTTTTGACAGTTTTGGAGAGTTGGATGTTGTGAAGACTCGAAGGAATAAACACCAAAATCCCATCATTCATCCATCTCGTCAGGAGATTGAATCACGACCGTTGATTTGGTAAAGCGCTCAAGCACTTGTTCAAGCTTAGCATTCGGTCACCGTCGTTGGTCATATGCTATAAGAATATTAAAATAAAATTATAGCATGTCGCTATAATTGGTAAAGCCTATGGTTATGTAACGCATGGTCATATGTGATGGTTTGAAGGAAGCACCTTCACAGAATCTGGTCTCTGTAAATATAACAGAGATTAGGCATTGAGTATAAAGGATTAAATTGATCCATGACTGTGATCAATTTATGAAAAAAATGAACCGATACAAAGTCATGATTAAAAGAGAATAAATCATGAAAATATGAATAAAGAATAAAAAGAAAAATGATATTAATTAAATTTTAGATTATCATTTTAAATGAAAAGGTACAATGGTTCAAATAAAGGGACATGTTTTAAATTTCACACCAGTTTGAAGACTATATAAACAAGAAAAAGTGAAAGTGTCTCTACAGTTCAAGTCAGAAGATCAATAGTTGAAGCAGAGTCTAGGAAGAAATACAAATATGTATTAAGGGTGGTTGGGTTGTGCAAGGGTAGGTTGGTGCCTGCAGAGGGAGTTGGTGCTTCCTTGTCTGTTGTAGCTGACTAAAGAAGGGGGTCGTAGACTCCTACCAGTTGGTGCTGGTAAAACAGGGTGTGGGTGCATCCTGATCAGTTGGTGTTGATCAAAGAGGAAGTACATCTTCCTTCTATGTAACATGT
>ML792010.1:447630-458724 GCA_009831015.1 Picea engelmannii
TGATAGACGATACATGTAAAGTTTGCACAAATGATGCAAGAAGAAAATCAATAATGTTTACAAATGAAGAATGACTATATAACACATCAAAATAACTTGCAAGGAAATTGATCATGGGTTTCTCATTGCAAAGTTGTAATTTTTTAGAATCATCTTATGGGGTTTATTTAGTCAATCCATGAATTTGTAGAACACAAACCTTTATTACACATAAAATAAAATGATATTTTTGTTTTTAAAGCACTTAATATGCTTACCCATATGGACATCTTGTCCATATGCTTCTATAGAGAGAGAGATGCAACTTGCACTCTCTATCATTACTGGGAAAAGAGATAAGACATAAATCATATCAGTGTTGCATGTGGATGCGTCCCTTGCCTTAGGGGACAAGGACGAAAACATCCCCTATTATTGTGACTTGAGTCCAACCAAATTTTCAAGAAATTGAGGTCATCCGCATAAATAAAACATTGCTGAAAAAAATAATAGAAAATGAAAATATATTGTGTGGACCTAGCAGGAAACATCAATGGCTAGGAACATTATATCTATCCAAAAACCCTAAATCCATCTTCCTTTTTGTTGTCATTTACCTCTTGTGAACAACATCGACAAAGAAAAAGTTGGGATTTACTATCCCGACTTTTAGAAGGATTTATTAGTGGTGACCTTTAATAAATATTAAATAGTAGAACTCCTCAATTTTCAACTTTATTAGTGTTTAATTTCGGTTTTAGGTTTACAAATTTAGATTTTCTTGCAGACTTCTTCATTCCAATTTCCACATTATTAGTGAATGACTATTACAATTTTTTTAATGTTGTAGGTTTCTAATTCACATAAAATTCAATTCTGCTTTTTAAAATTCATTTTTTTTCATATATCACAATATGTATATGTAAACTACCCTGACATCCCCTTTACTAGTTTCAATGTCATCGTGCACCCTAGTTCTGAATGTGAGTCGCCATTCTTCCAAGAACTTCATGAAAAGCCTGGGAGGTAGGGGCCTTTAGAGAGATTGGCATGCCCAAGTATTTGAATGAGGACCGATTTCCTGCCACCAAGAAACCAAAAATTCTGGAAATAGTTGATTGAAGTTGCTCCAACATGTTCTAGCGATATATTTGACTCTTATTTCTATTTATCTTACCCCCTGACGCTAAGAGAAAAAAATCAAGGATATTTTTAAAATGGCTGGCAATGATGGTTGAGGAAGCCCCCAAGAGGAGGGTATCATCAACGAATTTAGAATGATTAATTTCCTTTACACCCCGGGCTAAAGGAAAACCAGGAAGATGACCCATTATGTGTTCAGCTTCTAATTTTCGACTAAGGGATTCTTCCATTAAAATAAACAAGGAGGGGGAGAGAGGGAAGCTTTGTCTTAATCCCCTACTTGATTAAAAGCACTGAGATGGTTTACCATTTATCATGAGGGTAATCCAAGGAGAGTTGATGAAGGCACAGATCCAATCATTGAAAGCTTCGAAGAACCCAAATTTTCAAAGAATAGAGAAGAAAAAGGAGTGCTTCACTTTGTTAAAGGTGTTTTCCATATCAATTTTTATAACCATTCATTTTTCCTTATGGACCCTACTTGTGTAGATCGCCTCTTGAACAAGAACAATATTGTCTATGATTTGTTTATTCTCCATGAAACCTCCTTGGTTTTCTGAATTTAATTTGGAGAGATGAGGTTTAATTATGTTGGCTATAATCGAGAGATTGGTCTAAATCTAGAGAAATTGGATGGATTCGTCTCTTTGGGAATTAGAGCTAAGAAGGTCAAATTGGTTTCTCCACCTACATTTTTTCTGTAAAGTATAATTTAACATTCTTTTCAAATCAAATTTAATTGTCTCCCAAAATAATTTTAAAAAATGGATGGAAAATCCATCAGGCCCAGGGGCTTTGTCCTGACCCAATCCCCATATTGCTTATGTGACTTCTTCTTCATTGATTTCTTTAAGAAGAATACTATTTTCTTCTTCAGTTATACAGGTTGGTATATTTTCCAACATGACTTGTTCGTTGGTTTCTTCCCCCTCCTCACTTTCCTGTGTATAGATATTTCCAAAATGTTGCACAATTGCTTCCTTGATATCGTCAAAATTGTCCAATACCCTCCACGGGGGATTCACCTTGTTGACCAATATCTTATCATGTTCATTCATAAAGGGAGTTTTTAAATTGTGAAAAATAAAGTCAATATATTGTAGGTATTGGGGGGGGGTGGGGTTTTAGGGGGTTTATAGGTATTCGGGGGTATAAAATTAGGTATTTGGTAAAAATATGGGTTTTTTTTATTGGAAACATGTATTGGGAGGGGGGTTCAACAAAATTATTTTGGAAGGTATTTATCAATATCTAGTGAAATTAGGGGTATTCTTTTATATCCCATGAACGAAGGCACTATGTCACAGGTTCACTGAGTGAAGACCTCGTGATACCCGCCCTAAATCCACTTGAATTTTTTGCACCGTATTCTTGTCACACATTTGCTTCATTTTCTTGTGAAATAAGGAGGTGTTTGAGTCTTCTAATTATAGCCAGCGACTACGAGATTTGAGCTTCCACTCTTCTTCATTCCAAAAAGCTAAATGCATATTTTGATATGCTTTCCTTTCCAATTTTAGGGAGGTTTCAGTCACCTCCTTATCTTCCATATCTATTTGAATTTCTTATATTTCTTCAATTCTTGAGGTTATTTCCATAAAAGGGGAGGTTTAGGAGGATTTTACCCAAGATTTTAGTGTTGCCTTGACTGCTCTTAATTTACTCCCCCATACAAAGTTGGGGGATCCATGGATAGGGGAGCTCCAAGATTCTTTGACTAGAGAGATGTCATCATCATGTTGAAACCACAAGGGGGTTGAAATGGAAAGGAATAGGACCAAAGTTCTGAGGGGGGATAAGGAAAGGGAAATGTGATTATGGTCTGAAAAGGAGAAAGGGAGAATATTGGAAGACATTGAAAGGGGAAGGAGAAGGAGGTCACTATGTATGAAGAAATGGTACATGTGAGCAACAATGTGGCCGAGACTAGAACGCTTGTTTCGCCAAGTATACTTCCCTTTAGAAGGCTTGATATCCTGGAGAACCCAATCAAAAATTAGTTCTTTCATCTTTTCTCACATGAGATATTGAACACATATGCCACCTCTTTTTGGGGGGTTTTGGAGGATTGTATTGAAGTCTCCCCCTACTATAACAATGGCGATTTCCAAATTTTCCTTGATGGAAAAAAAGAAATTCCAACATTCTGTTTTGTCCATATATCTATTGGGCATATAAATATTAAAAATGGAAAATCTAAGTGTTGAATTTGTATCACGAAGGACAGTAAGAATCCAATGGTTTGCATAGAAAGATACCTCAAGTTCCCATTGCGATGAATCCCACATATTCATAATACATCTAGATGATCCTATTGATCTTTTGGTGATTATGTTACCATTTGGCATTGCTTTTGTCCCACTTAGAACTACTTCTGAATCCTCCATTTTAGTCTCTTGGAGGAGAATTACAAATGGTTTATCGAGTTTAATAAGGTCTCTTAGGGATTCGACCTTCGATTTGTTGCCAAAGCCTCTACAATTCCAAGAGAGGAATTTCATTACTTTTTATTTGAGGGGGGGCGCCCACTTGAGGAAGGAAGGTCTATCCCCTTTCTACTTCCCTTATTTCTTATGTTACTTAGGGAGATTTCAATTGAATGTTGTTTCCCAAGGACTTTCTCTTTATTCGATGTTTCTTCTCTTGAGTCTCGGTTTGTCTTTCTTCCTAATTTGCGGGTTCTTTCCTATGGAATCTCTCCGTCCTCTACATTTTTATGAGGCTTCACCTTGTGGGGTATTATTTCGACTATGGTTGGCTAGTCCCCTGCATAAGGATTATCTCTGTTGCTTTCATCTTCCTCCGAGTCAACTTCATCTCCTTCTGGGTCCTTAAAGACACCTTCAAGAGGGGTAGTGCTTGAGGAGCTTGGATTGGGGTTTGCATTCCCTTCGTCTTCCTTCCCCATTATGGATTCTCCTAGACTTGCAAATTTATTTGATTTTTCCAGATGCAATTTTGCTTCGGTTTTGGAGCCTTGATTCCCTTGATTTCTTTTTCTTTCTACAGGGTTTTCTACGGATGGGGGATTCTGGGTAGGAATGGGAGGGAAAATAGGGGTTGACAACGTGTTTCCCAGTATTTGATTTCTTTCTAACTTGTTGTTATCCCTCTTCAAATTCTTCCCTTGGGACTTCCTAATCCTGTTTATTTTTGGAGCAATTTCGAGCAAATTGCCCATATTGGTGGCAGGACTTGCACTTGAATGGAAATTTCTCATAGTTTTACTTCTGCAAGTGTGACCACCCATCCAAAGAAAGCTTGATAACTTCATGCAATCCTTTTTCTAGATCTACCTAAACACATATTCTAGCGCAAGAATACATTGTTGGCTTAGGATCATATTTACCAATATACTTTCCTAGAGAATATCTAATACATTTCAAGACATCATCTCTCCAACATTGTAGGGGTAGATGAGGAAGACAAACCCAGACTGGGATTGTAGTTGGGATATCACTCTCTAGATCAAAATCTGAAGTTCATCAATTCAAGTGTAGACCCCGAGATCCATAAAAATAAGGCTCGCTACAAAAAATAAGATCTCTATCTTCTTTGTGTTCAAAAAAGAAAGTGTAGAATCCCTTACCATAGAAAAATGATTTAATCTTCCTCTAATCATACATTGCCAATACAGCGCAATCCAAAGCTCCACTTGTCAAGGTGAGGGCCAAAGACCTGTAAATTGGTTAATAATACATTTGGACGCATACACCATTGCTTTACAGTGAGAAACAATCCTTGAAATAGCAATTTATGGGATCTAATCAAGTTTTTTAACAAACTGAGAATGAATGGGGAGAGAAACATGGTTCCCTGGAGAGTCAATTAATTGTCTGAAGGCTTTGACATCTGCTTCAAACTCAGGAGAAGGGTATGGATTCCCTCTTGACATGGCTGTGAGGGCTAAGGTATGGTTGCGACGATGATCTAGGGTTTCCATAGAGGGTTTCCACATAACCTAAACACAAAATTAGAGGGGCATACTTTATTAATGATTGTTATTAGTTACTTCCTTTGTTTATTAATGCTCCTCAATCTCTTCATTAATTCTATTTCTATGATGCTAAAGCTTTCTCTTTACCCATGCATAAATACATAAATGTTAACATCTCTTTTTTCCTACACAAGATTGATGACCCATGTTACATTAACCAAGCTACATGTATTCTTCCTTTACTATAATCACAATTTTTATTGTTATTTTTTCATCCTAAAATGAATTCAAGATGTTTGAAGATGTTTTTTAAAAATGATTTTACTTTTCTAAATCATTAAATGAAATATGTGTGACCAAGACTTGTAAAGAAAAATTCTTTATTTTTTATAATTACAATTTTTATCATTATTTTTTCATTCTAAAAGATTTTTTTTTCATATAATCATTTTTTATTATAAAATCGCTAATTCAATTTGCTTAGAGTGTTTTTCGACTAAAAAGAAATAGGCATATTCTATCTTTATTATAGTGATCTCAGATTTTATAAAGTCTTCATTCATAGCATAAAAAATATAGAAACTAATTTTTTTTTGTTTACCAATTTATCAATAAAATCTTACGTTAATATCATGATCACATTAAACCATGTCAATTTATTTGATTTGGTTAATGGAGCACTTTATTATTTAATATCGACTTAGTTGAATGTTTTAACTGTTGTTTATAAATAAAATCTTATATTAATGTTTTTCTACGTAAATAAAAATATTATAAATATGGAATATACATATAAATATTGTTACAATGCAAATATAAATATCTTAACAATAATCAAATTGTTAAGAGATTTGATCCCTCTTAGTGTTTGATAAATCCAAGTTTATTATTATTAATGATATTAATATAGATTCTTTATAATTTCATGTTTACTAAGTAGTTATATAATTAAGAATGATTTACACTTATTTAATAAATATGATATTAAAATGAATGTGTATCACTATCATTATCAATAATAATTACCAATAATGGAATTAAGAATGATTTACACTTATTTAATGAATATGATATTAAATTGAATGTATCACTATCATTATTAATAATAATTACAATAATAATTACCAATAATTTATTTTATATTAAATGTTTTTTATTACAATTGAAAAACTCAACGTATTTAATAGACTAAGTTAATAAGTATTTAAACTCGTGGCAATTGGAATTAGAATGATAATTTATATTACAATATCACTGAAGATCACATGTCAATTGAGATTAATTCGAATGGCTAGGAGGAGAAATGTTTCCTTTCTCACCTCGTTTCATTCCCACTTGTGACATATGTGCTCTTACTCCTTATATATATACTTAGTAAACATGAAATCAAAATGGAACTATATTAATATTGTTATTAATAATTAATTGATTCCAAGTTAATAAGTAGGCAAATTCAACATGTCAACTCGGATTTATTAGGATGGTCGAGCGGGAAAAACATAGCCCATATCCACCTCGTTTCAATTACCACTTATGACATGTGTGCTCTTTGTCCACTTGTTAACTCATGATTTATCAAACACTAAGAGGGATTAAATCTCTTAACAATTTTGATTATTGTTAAGATACTTATATTTGGATTGTAACAATATTTATATGTAAATTTCATATTTATAATATTTTTATTTAGGTGAAAATAGCATTGATATAAGATTTTATTTAGAAACAACATTTAAAATATTCAACTAAGTCAATAATAAATAATACAGTGTTCTATTAACCAAATCAAATAAATTGGCATGGTTTAATGTGATAATGGTATTAATGTAAAGTGTTATTGGGAAATTGGTAAAATAACATTTTTAGTTTGTTTTTTTTATGCTATGAATGGAGGCAAACCCGAGATCACTATAATAAACATAGGATAGGCCTATTTCTTTTTAGTCCAAAAAGACATTGAATATAAATATTTTTTAGGGGAAAATATTTTATTGGGAAACAACATTCAAGAAATAACACTTTAAGAAAATTGAATTAGTGATTTTATGATAAAAAATGATTATATGAAATCAAATTTCTTTTAAGATGAAAAATAACAACAAGAATCGTAATTATAGAAAAAGAAGATATATGTACAAGTCATGCTTGTAAAATTTCTTGGACCCCAACCCGATTTCAAGTTTCAATGAGTTTTGTCATAGTTTAGTGCCCAACCCACATTGCATTTCCAGCTGCAAATACATTAGCATAAACATGAACTCATAACAGGAAACACATGAAGTCTTTTACAACAATAAAGAACATAATTAAATGCTCACACCCATAAATTATAACTCAAAAGTTTATGGTCAAATCAATCCTAGAAAAACCTACAAGGGGAAAACTAGTGAGAGAGGGGCTTTTATTATTTTCAGAGCTCAGAGAATAAATTTTGTGACAACAATATTCTTCAACAATAAATGTATAGACTTATCTTGAAAACTAAGCCAAGAAAACTACTCAAAATATGTGCCCAGATTTCTTGTACGAATGGTACAGTCCAACTCCTTGATTTTTGTGCTTGCTTGTTGTAGAAACTTTCTAGAAACTCGTGCCAAATAGTAACCTTGTTTTCTATGCAAAATTTGATTTATGGCAGCCTTGGAATGCATACCAAACTCCTCAGAAATAGTGTTGTATGACCTCCTCAATTTATGTGCCAATAACCAGTTGTATGGCCTCTCAGAAATTTGTACTATACAACCTATTTAATTGATGTACTTTCTCCCTTGATTTGTGTTCCAATAGCTTGCCTTGGAATTCATGCTAATAGTAGCAAAATCACATCTCTTCTCTAGCTCAAATCTCTCTCTCTCTCACTCTCCAAAAATGCTCATGAAGAATGCACAGTGGGGGTGCCTCAATCCCTAGATATAGACTCTTGGAGGGGAAATCGAAAAGTCACATGATCCAATGGTTGAGATTAGATATTGGGCCATCAAGATCAATGGTGGTGATTAAAATTCTTTTTAGTCACTCTTTTCATGAAATGTTCTAAAAGTCACTTTTAACTTTATAACTCATAAAGTTAATGTGCTAGGGACCATATTGGACACTTTCCCACATACTAGGCGCCTAGGTGATGTGAGAATCACTTGTCCAAGGTACATTTTTTAACACTCCCTCTTACCGAGGAAAGTGTTCCTCACCACTCCCAGCTTATCTCTGAAGGGTCCAAACTTTCCTCTTTCCAAAGCCTTGGTGAGGAGAAGCGACATGACTTATACTATCCATCCATGGGTGTTGTATCTACATGTGTAATTTCCTTCATGTATGTCTACTTTGATCAACTGTGAGGTCCAAAAGCCAATGGCTAGGGTTGACATCAATGACTACAACCAATGACTAGGGTTGACATCAATGACAACAACCAATCTTCCTACAATCTCCCCCTTTGTCATTGATGGCAACACTCATGCTCCCCCTGTCATCATGATCCCAATTTCTCTCCCCCTTTGACATCAATGGCAAAGGGTGGGGTTGCTCCCCCTGAGTTCAATGGCATAAGGTGACCTTCTTCTTTGGGGCTGCTCCCCCTGAACATGTGGCACTCAATAATACTTCATCCTTATTTTTGGCCTTTGGGACTTTTTCTTCCTTGGAATCCTTTTGTGTGGCTTTTGTCTTCTCTATACCCATGCACAAGTACATTGTCCATCTCTATACCCATGCACTCTTAGTGCATCTAGGTTTCCCCCTCAGTAAAAAGGGCCCAAGAATGCTCAATGAAGCTCATGGCATGGCTGCAAGAATCGAGCAAAATATCTCCTTATCCAAGGTGAGACACCTCTTTACCTCGAGCACTCTTAGTGTGGAAAGTTTAGTTTCCCTTGAAACCTTTACTGTTGATTTCCAAGAAGAAGGGGAACAAACCATCAACAAACAAAATGCTAAGGGAAAATATATTGACGAGGTTTTCCAACCACACAAGGGAAGAGAAAAGGATTGTTGAAGACATAGTTAAGCAGCTAGAACCTGAACAAAATGATGAAGTGTCAACATACCCTCCTCTCTCTGATGAAGCCATCCACAAGCCCTCTCCCCTTGCACAAGAAGAAGACGATGAGGTTAGTTACTTTCCTTTTCAGGATTTTGATAATACCTTGTTCCATGATTCAGAAAGTGAAGGAGAAGAAAAATCCTCGGGCAAGGTAGATCCTTCTTGTCGTACCGTTGAAGATGTGGAAACAAATCATGAAGATGGAACAATGATGCACGTTGAAGACACCCAAGACCTCGAAACTCCTACACGAAAAGAAATAAACACAATAAGTTACCCTCCTCTCCAAAATTTTGATGATTATCTACTTTATGATTTGGGAAATGAGGAGGAGATGGATGAGCTTTTGAATGTTTTGAAAACTTCATGTTATGATACAGATAGTGACAGAGTTGATATCGATGAGTTCATACATGTTGGAAGACGTAAATGGGATAGATTTGGTTATGATATGGACCCCATTTACGACATTGAGAATCATTTCCAAGTGTTTCCTTCACAGTTATCACGACAGGTTACTTTTGATTTTGACCAGTGGCAACAAGGAGATGATATTTTTACCGATACTTTCCAAACACCCAAGGTTGACCTAGTCCCATATTCTCCTGATGATTTTCGGTCATACCTTGAGTGTTTTGATGAGTACTCCTCTGAGCACTTGGATTCATTCCATGAAGAAGATTATCAACCACCATTTTGCTCAGATCTTGGTAGTAAGAGAAACATTTGCCGGAAGAAGGATTCTTGTGACACCTTTCTCCAGCCACCTTTGATTACTTTACCTTTCTATGTCATTAAAGGTGTAGTTGGGAAATATGTCCTTTGTATTGAGTTTCCTCTGAGGCAAACCCTAGAGTTCAAGGGTAGGTTGAATACCTCAAGAAAAGGTACGTCGTTCTAGCCTTTCAACCTTCCCTTAAGATTTTGTCAGCCATCTTCCAGATCCTTGTCAATCCTTTCCCAGGCTTCAGATTATGAGGACGTCCAAGGTAGCCAGCTTTCAGACCTTTTGAGTTAGTTTTCTGAACCTTTGACTTTTCACGATCCCTTCCTGAAGTGGATTGAGCACTTTCCTCAGAGAATGACTTGGCATGATTTTATCCCTCCCACCTGCCTCCATGAGTTAGACTTTATGACTTCGAATGATACAATACATTCTCTAACTCATGTTATTTTTGTGCTTAACTTATCACTGTTTTGGTTTATGATGAAGCACAGAGGTAGGTATTATGAGACATTGCCAGGATGGTTTCAATGGTCATTTGACTACACTTAGCATTCAGCTGACAGTTAAGTATAGGTAAGTAGGAATTTGCATTCATTGTATATACCATTTGCATTTTATGCTAGAATAGTTTGTTTTCACACTTGTATATATGCTTGCTTTCATTTTTGATATATATGAGCCGGCGGTGATATCACCACCCCAAAATGATTGCTAACATCTTTATGTTGAGAGAAAGCAGGTTACAGGTTATGCCAGAGATGCCGAGGTTCTCATGCGCTCTACGGTGAGCATATGTCCTCAAGTTTGAGCCAAATGTTATCCTCCAGTTTAGGGATTGTTGTCGCCTTTATGCACACTTGCAAACGTGAGCTAAGTCCTGCTCACTTAGTGTGCCCTCGGAGACACAATGTCTAAGTTCCTGCCCACACTGTCACCTTGACAAGAACTTCTTCCGTCTAGGCTTACTCCTAGGGAAGCCAAGGGGGGTTGTCCCTAGTTACTAAGTTAATTTTAATTACAATGTTCTAGGAGTTAGTTTCAATTGATTATAGGCCAAGGGGAAAACTAGCCTAATATGAAAAGCAGCAATGCAGGTGCAAATCTAGGTCTAAATGTCAGGCAGCCCTTTTCCTAGGTCAACTAAAGACTAGTGCCTAATGTTGGGCTATGGGGTCAACTATGTTTGAGGGTTGTTCGTTACAACAAGTATTACAATTGGATCAAATCAAAACTACCCAAACCCCACAATTAGATTTACTTACAAAATTA
>ML792011.1:0-10506 GCA_009831015.1 Picea engelmannii
GCATTTGTGTCTGTGTTTCAGCAACTGTGTGCCAGCATCTGCGATTGTGTTTCAGCTTCTATGTTCTACCTTAACCTTCTGCGTTAGCTTCTGTGTTCCAGCTCTGTTTCAGCACTGTGTTTCAACGTCTGTGTTCTACCTTAGCCTTCTGCATTAGCTTCTGTTTCAGCACTGTGTTTCAGCGTCTGTGTTTGCATTTGTGTTGCAGCAGTTCACATTTGTGTTGCAGCATCTGTTCTTCATAAACAATCGATTGCCATCAATGACAACCTTGATCATTTGCGTCATCTTTGCTATAGCCATATTCCAACACTTAGATGTAGCAGCGAAACCCCAAGACCTTGAGCTCTGATACCATATGTTAAGAACCAAATATCAATATAGCATAGAAAAACCTCAGAAAAAGTACTCAATGCCTTGAAAAGAGATAATTTCAGATACTAATCCTCTTCGAGGGGGTAACCTCCTTTTACCCCACTTAAATGTTCAAGTACAAGATGATTCAAAATGAAAATGTCTCCTTGGTATATATAGGAGACTAGGAGGTATAATTACAACTAATGGCCTAAAGCCGACATAAATAAAATAATATTACTAATATAATATGCCCCAATTAAGGGGTAATGACCCAATATTAGGGCTTAACAGGTTTTTCCCTTAGATGGTTTTTCTAGGGAAAATATTGTGTATGTTATGGATGTTATTCTTTCAGTGATCCTTTATATGCAATTATCACAATAATTGTTTAAAATTTTAAGAACACTACTCTAGTTAACTACTTGAGACGAAAATTCAACACTTTCAAGAAGTATTTTGTGCTTTCACCTTAGGAAAGAAACTAAAACAAACTCTAGACTTATATAATTTAATTATAAGTATGTATTCCAGAGGTGTTTGAATTCAAAGAATTGGTTCTCTAGTGTGTGGACAATTCAATAGTGAGAAGAGAATAATTCAGCTACCAGGAAGGACATCATTTCACTTGTGCCTAAAATTTTCAGAAAAATGCTTAGACTTCCAAAATCCAACATGAATTTAAAGGGTTCTAAAGATAACACTTCAAAAAGACAACAATGGAGGAGAAAACCTCTTGGATAATTTTCTCATAGATCCATTGAATGATTATGTGAACTCTTCTCAAATAGGGGTATGTTCACTCAAGTACCCATATAACAAGTTTGCATGGTTGTTTTATATAATAATTGGACATGATTCCATGGTTGTTGTTCCAATATATGTTATGTATATTCCATAACACTATATTAATGAAGGTGCCATGTTCGATTGGGATTGCATTATTTCAAATGAAGCTTTCTTTCAGTTGGGAAACTTTCAAAAAATAAAGAATTTCCATATGACTTATTATTTAATTTATGCAATAACCTATTGTCATATATTTGAATATTTACCACAAATAAGAAATGTGGAATACAATAAGGATCCAATATAGTTCTGGTATCCTACACTTTTGTTATAGTGATATTTCCCTCACCATTGCTATCTTGCACAAAGGGCCTTTTTTCATTTCCCTATGCAGACTTGTCATCCCTTTTTGATGAATCTAGAGCCAAAAGTCTACATTTTTCCACATATACGCCACCTATCATCTATGCAAGATGCGTATATGCCGGTTGCTCCACTACATCACGCATACATCAAAATTTGTGCCAGAAAATACAAAATGAGGTCAGGTTTCCATGTCACGACAGAAGATCTCTAATCCTTGGCCTTCCACATACTAGAAATATTCTGACTCAGCCCTTCAGTTGCATTCTAAAGGCTATAAAAGAACAATTTCAAGATATGGAAAATAAGGAGAAAGCATTCAACTTTGAGAGAAAAGTTACTCTGGAGGAATTACTTCATATTGAGTCTGCATCCCTTTATCCCTCAAGTCTGAACACAGCGTTCAGTCCCCAAGCTCTTTCCTTATTGTTGAGAGAACCTCATTGACTCTCTTCTATGAGCTTGCCTTTGGTGGAGGATCGAAGTGGTGGAGGCCCAGTTGGAAGGAACTTGGTTTCTTGGTTTTGAACCGTGCTGACACAGAAGTCTATAATGTTGTCACTTCTATTGATCAATTATTAATAGAAATACTCCTTTCCCATCCTATTGGTATCTTGCAAATACATGATTATTATCCATGGGTGTGTTTGTAATGTTTACTAATGGATTATGATGTCTGATGTGCTAACCCCTTTATATCATCACTATATACTTTCTCTGCTCATTTGTTAAGAACGTATTGAGGGTATAAAGCTTTGGGTCAAAGTGTTCAACGGTGGAACATCATCAAACGTTGGATCGAGGTAGGCCTCTTTCTTGTCTTGTACATCATTTTATATAGTATATGTTGGAATCGAGTTGATTTATGCAGTCATACCTTTTTGTTGTGGTTTACCCTTGGCCATAGAGATTTTTTCCCTCATAACAACTTTGGAGGCATAAGGTTGCATACTATTTCTACAAAATACAAAGCGCTTTCTTGTCCACTTTTAAAATTCATTCCACTTCCTTTGAAAATCGGAAATTTTACTGTCAAAAAAATATCCCATTTGGATGAATTTGCTATTTTTTTATCATGTTAAATTAAGATAAATTCATGAAATCTAGGGATTTGACCCTAATGGCTTGTTCTCGACACACATGTTCACAATTGGATATGGCTTGTCTTTTACTAAGTCAAATAAAATGGATGAAGGAGGAGGGGATAACCAAAACCCTCGAGAGGTTTCCCATGTAAAACACCAGGATGACATTGATACCCTAGTTAGCATGAATAACCAATAAAGACAAAAAGGGAGAACCAAAACAAGTGGCAACCCTGACTCACCAAATGTTTCTCAGAAAAGTTCTTTGACAAGGAGAAAAGCTCATGGAAACAACCAAGAACAAAGGAAGTCTCTTGTTGGGATCTCTAATGATGGAGGTAACAAAAAAACCCTAAAAGGAGTCTTGAAAAGTCACATACAGTCCCAATAAACAGGAGAAGAGACTCTACTAAAAAATCAATTCAGGAAGTACCAAAATGTGAAGTCATGGAAGTTGATGTTGAAATTGGAGAGACTGATTGGGTTGAGAAATGAATCATTGAAAGTAGGAAAGTAGAAGAACAATTGGATTGTGAAGAGCCATTGGTTTTTGAAGAAGAATCAATTACTCTCCATCATGCTACATTTAATCAAAATCAAAGAAATTACAAATCGAGAAGGTAAATTTAAAAAACAAAAAGGTTGTTAAAACATGGAGCTTAGAGATAGACATGACAAGAGTAAAAACTTCTATCTTTTTGTAATTCCATCACGCCATAGGGGATTCCCTAGAGTACTCCATTGATTAAAAAGAAAAGGAAAACCTAGTTTTGAAAAAGAGGATAAAATATCTAGAGGATTCTTTTTTGACCCAATCTTTGTTTTCCAAACCTATTTCTACAGTTAGACCACTTAATGTGTTGGAGGATATACTTGAATCAATTTCAAGATTAAAAGGTGCTTCAAGTCTGCTCACAACTATTAAAAAATATGTGGGAGATAACATTAAAAAGAGAATCACTTTAATATTTGACATTTGGGAACTACAAACTATTTCAACTACCCTCTCTACAAGGATTTTAAATTTCAAGGAATATCTCCAAAAATATTTAGAGAATGATGAATATTTTTACAAAGAATTTGTTGGAACGTCTTCTACCAAGATATCAGGTATGAATGATTCTGATAGAAGGGAACAAAATATTCCTTACAAATTTAGAATTAAACAAATAAATTTGTGTTGGCTAAAGAGGATCAAGTGTTTACGAGAAATGCTTGTTGAATGTGACTCTAAAAATAAATAAAAAGAAGTGATTTGTTTTAATATTGTTGACTTAACAAAATAATTAGAGGGCCCACATTTGATTATGGACTCAATATTACATTCAAACTATCAACTACAAGAATAGTTAGAGGCCTTTAAAACTTCATGGGCTAGTTATTTTAACAACCTAAATGAATTTTCGGAGGAAGAAGTTGAGAAATGGCTTATTCATTATGTAAACAAAAATAAATATTTTGAAGACACATTTCACCAATTAGGTTTTGATTTTAAAGATATCGAAAAGTATGTGTCTGATATCAATATCAAGAATGAGATAATGGTTCCCCCCATGTGGGGATATGTTGAGAAGTGGTTAAATAATACCTTGATTAAATTAATCGATCCAGATCATCAAGAAGCACTTACAACCATTAAGGAACCTCCAATTGAGTAGCATACAAAATAAACTTTAGCAAGTATATGAAGGAGAGTTATTTTCCATCATAGTAAGTCAAGTAGACACTTCACTAAGCCCTTATATTTATTTTACTCTCAATTAGTTATCATCTAACTTTTTTATTTCATGACCAATGAATACCAAATTTTGATACCTAACTTCATTTTCTCTTTTCTTCGAGATATTTCCATTTACTAATCCACCGAAGCCCCATATCAATCTATTTAGGATGAACGCATTTACCTTTCAATTTTATAAACTCTTTTAAATAAATTTACAAACTCTTTTAAAAGATATATGTATATTTTTTGAGGTTCCTAGAGAACTATTTGGGGCACTATACTAGTGACTTCTCAGACTTTGAGTTTTAAGCATGAGATTTCAAGTATGTGTCTATCAAATTTCTTTTTTTAGATTTAATTGAATGATCATGTTAAGTTATCTACATATGTGGTACATTTAATTACCATCCCACTAAATGATGTGTCTGACTTTACCATATGCTATGATGGAAATGTTATTGTGGGACTCCCTTACTTTGTTGGTTTATAATCTTGTATAATATAAAAAATCTTGGTCCTTTCTCAAGAATATTTTGTTTGTAAATATTTATTCCATGAAGATCCTAGTCCTTCTCATGCATTTTTTGTAAATTTTGTATTATATTAAAGAGGAATACCATGTCTCTAAAAACAAGGGAGGATTTATCCTCATGATGTTATATTCAAGACTCTAAATAGTCTTAAACATCAACAAGACAAAAGCATTTGTGAAATGTGATGTTTTGTACCACATCATTACCAAAGACGGGTTTGGGCATGGATGTGATGGGAGAACAAAATTGATATGTATTATGATACTTAGTGAGCATGTATGGAAGACCAAAAATTGATAGGTATGATGATCCTTAGTGAGCATGTATTCAATTTTATGTGAGAATCATGCTTTTTGAAGCATGTGTTCTGGTGAGGAATCCCTAGCAACAAATCAACACAATCTAAAGGGGTGATGTCACATAAAATGAAATCATGGAAGTGAGAATTAATAGAAAAAGTCACAAAACATTGCTTCTTGACAAATAAGGACGAAGACCATTCGTTGACCCTGTCAAGATGGTAAAGGTGAGGGTGAGAAGTGAATGGTAGATCCAACTCTTTGAAAAGGGTAGAAAAGACTAAATTATTTTGGTTTTCATTGTCCATTATCAGCAGTACCATGCAATCTTTCACTTTCCAATTGTAATTAAATAGGGTGTGATCTGTAAATGAGGGAACCCACTCACTTCACCAACATGGATATTATGTGGAATAACTTCTAATCTCTATTTTCAATATTGTACATGTATTTTAATATTCTAAATGGCATGTTCTTGGGTGTAACATGTACTCAAAACAACCAACTAAAAACCTCTCTATTCACTATCCTTCAGTAGGCATGTGAGGATGGTATGTTGGTTTTCTCCAAGGCTTGAGTGTTTGGTTGTATTATTCAGTTATGAGTGCAAATTCCTCTTGCCACAATTCTCCAGTGGGCATGAAAGAATGGTATTATTTTTAATGTTATTTTTATGTGAGGGGTTACCTTGTCAGTTACTTGTTTATAGTGTTCAACAAGTCTTCTCTATATTTTAATAAGAAGAGGCTTAATTTATTCCTTCTCAATATGCAAGTGGTTACAATATCTATATCTCTCTTGGAGAATAGAAGAAAAAAATTCTAGAATTTATGTCTTCTCTCTTCAATGACACTCAAATTCTCTAATAGAAATAGGGTTGCTCTATGTTGATGTGGGAAAAATTTCCCATACCAACATGAGGGAGAATTACTCGATGGAAGGTCCCAATCAAATCTGCTCTCATTTGGTATGGAAATCTCCACCAGTATGTGGTCCCAGTTTCTGCTCAATAAATGCATTTCTCTCTTAAAAGAGACTTTCTCATGGAAACTAATCAAAATTCTAAATGCAATCCTAGTTTGCTATGAAAATGTAGTCCTATTATAACTTCTAACTACTCCTAATCTAACAGTAAAAAAATCAATTGCAGACATATACTTTTATTTATGGAAACAAAAAGAATTCACATTTCTCAATACGAAACCACATTAGCATACCCATCTGCATATATATGACATTGAATATGTCCCCACAAACGAATTCATAATCCATTCATAATTATTTCCTACAAAACCAATTGACGAAAATGGGAAATTGTTAACATCTGCATAAATCAATCAATCAATAATTGTGCACAATTGCATGAACAGAGAATGAATTAGCTTCTCCATGTATTCATTCTTTAGAAACATTTCCTGAGATATAGGTAGAAGAAAAATCCAACATCTTTCAAATCCTTCCTTGATCTTGATAAAAGTATACAAGGCCCAATTTTGGGTTATCCAAACCCCCACCAAACCAAGGGAGAAATTGCATTTATAATATTTTTCCTTCAATGCCCATGGAACCTAACTCATTTGGACTCTTCACCTCCTCTCTTTCTTTCCATTCCTCTTTGGACTCTTCACCTCCTCTACAGTCCTATCAAATCATGAACATAGTCAAACTATAGCGATGAAAATATATAAATTCAGTTATATTTGAGTAAACAAATAAACATTAAAAACTATATAAATACACTAAAATGCAAGCATTTTTTATGTCAATCAAGTAATAAAATTTATTTCATATTATTCCTCAAGTCCTGAGCTTTCCAATCAGCTCTTGTTTTCCCGATTTCAAGTTATGGGCTACGGAAACATTTGAGGCCAATATCCAAAAAAAATTGTCTCCTTTTCTCTCAATTTTTCCAAGCATTTCTACTATCAATCCAGAAAAAATAATTCTTCCAACATGTTCCTCACACTTCTAGCTTTCCAACGAACCATTTTTTCTCAATTTGGCCACCTGAAACTCAAGATATGGCTCACAGAAACTACCACGTAGTAGTTGTTGATCTCTCCTCCAAGTAAATATTGATTGTTGATCTTACATGTTTATTGTTTTATCCTGCATGCATTATGGAAAGGCATTGCAATGGGTTTATAATTTTTTCTTCCCAATATAATTTGTATGTGAAGTTATGAGAGGTATGGAATGTTGAACCTGCATTAATATTTTGTACATACCCATATACACAAATCTGGAATTAAAAAATAAAATAAAATAAATAGACTCATATGTTCAAATCCAAAATCCTCAAGAAAAATTCTCGATGTCTAATGTTCAATGCAATATCCCCGATGGTCTAATTTTTAAAAATGAAACTAAAATAAAATAAAATAACAAAAATAAAATATAAATTTGATATTCGGTCGAGATTCAGGATTTGGGAAAAATGTCTTATGGTAATGTCCGATGGATAATGCGAGGTCAAGATTTTTTTTATGTTCCAATGGTAAATATCCGATGGGATGATAGGTTAGGAAATTTTTTATGTTCGATGTCTAGTCAACAAATTTAATAAAATAAAAAATTAAAAAAAATTAAAAAAAATTAAAAAAAATTAAAAAAAATTAAAAAAAAAAAAACATGCACGTAAAATGAATGTTCAATAATGTTCAATGTAAATTATCGATGGTAAATTCCTGATGAGTAAAAATAAATAAATAAAATGTCATGTTAGGAATTTTTTTACGGTCGATGTCCAGTCAAGAAATTTAAAAAAACAATTGCACGTGAAATGTTTGATGTAATTCCCGGATGGTAAATTCCCAATGAGTAAAAATAAATAAATAAATAATACATTTTTGGGCTCCGAAAATGCATAATATGTGAGAATAAATCCCTGATGTCCAATGTCTGATATCAAAATTGGTAAATTTCAAAAATGAAACCATGAATGTGAAATATGATTCCTCGATGTCTAATATATGATATCAAATATTGAAAAGTCAATGATGGAATGAAATAATAAAATACAAATTAAAAACCAAATCCAAAATAAAGATAATATAAAAATAAATACAAATTTGAGCTTTGAGAAATTTTTAAAACATGAATGTTTTAGGGATGCAATTCGATGTCATAAAATAAAAATAAAATAATAATAATATCCTGAAATAAAAAATGAAAAAAAAATGTACATCTAGGATAAAAATAAAAATAAAATAAAAAAATGTACAAACCCGTATATACACCAGCGTAGATCCATCTTAACTCATCTATCATGCATCGAGAGGCATCAAATTCCTTGAGATGAAAATTTTTTTAGAGTATAAAACTTGAAGAATTGTTTGCATCGCAAAGGATTTGATGTCTCTTGGGGCGTGATAGATCCAGAGCTAATATATGGATCTACGTTATATATATATATATATATATATATATATATATATATATATATGATGATGATGATTATTAACATCCACTAAGACCGAATTGGTCTATCGGACCTTAAGAGGGTAAGTGATTACTTGTGATTCTTTAGAATTTTGTTTCTGTGCTCGAAAAACATTAAGAGAAGTTTTCCAAGATCACCATACTTTTGTTGAGTTAACATGTTAGGAAGGTTGGTAGTGTGATAAATATTCTGAAAATGAGATCTAATATGGGTATAGGTTGGAGAATCTAAGAGAAATTGTTTTTCATATTCAACCTTCTTAGTGTCACAAAGGTGACACACTCTTTCATCCCATGGTGTTTTAGGAATTGACCAATGCCCAGTTTCACTATGAAGCTCATGAGAATTTGTTCTTATCTTAGCAATACTTATTTTTTTCTTTACACTTGGAAAAACAGATAGATAATTTTGATCTTCTATATTAGGGTTGATTACATCTTTATAATACCTCAATTTTATTTTTTCCTCTAAATCTTTATCACACCACATTTTCTCTTTAAATTTTGATTTGACATTTTTTTTAATAGTATATTTTTTCTGCAAAATGGTTTCTTCCATGATTCTCCAATAGTTTAGCCAAGACTGGGTGTCTTTATGCCATCCTCGCTTGAGTCGATGGTGGTTATGACTTGATTTTGAAGCAATTTTAGGTAGCCTCTTATCTTCCATGTTTTTTAACTTGTTCTTATACATTAGGTATCTAGTCATAGCCATGCTCTCAAGGGGGGAGAGCCTTGTTTCTAAGAGAAGAATGGGATAGGGCGTATTTCCTTTAATTTTGAGATTATAGGTTATAAAATTGTTTTGTATTTTCTCTATCTTTCTCCAGGATTCACGAGAGATATTACAACCCCAGACTTCACATACATAAAGAATAACAGGTGTAAAAAGATTCTCAAAGAGGAGTTTCTTCTTATCCCAACTCCAAAGATCGATTGGTTTACAATTGTTTTCAAGCGCATAATAAGCTTTCCATCCCCTAATAATCCTTTTCTCAATGCTATAATTCCAATTGAGCCTGTGGTGAATATCAATTCCAAGATATGTGTATGAAGTCACTTCCTCCAAGTTGTTGTTGTCATATACAAAGGTATCATAAGAGATCTTATTGGATTTATAATCATGACCTTAGTCTTATCAGTATTAACAGTCATACCCATATTGGAGAAAAAATCTGTGAGGATTCTTAGTTGGTTTTCAAGATCATGGGGACTCCTTTCCATAAGAACAATATCATCATCATAAAGAAGAATATTGATGATCCGGATGGATATCAGTGGCCACCCACCTTTTCCAACTGGCTCAAAATGGTTTTCTGGTAATTTTGGCAATTTACTATTTTTAGCAGTTTTAACTTCCGGGGCCATTTTGAGGGCCTAAATGAAGGTTTTTCAGGATATATATTCTCAATGATATTCAAAGGAATTATTGAGCCCCCAAAATTAATCTCCTCTAATATACCTTTCCAACGGGCTATCATACGCCTAAAACGGAGATCGTATGCAAAAGTTACGACCCCGGGAAGTTGATGTACTAACTTACCCAAATGGGGCCCACATGACTTTTGGTGCTTCATCTCCTAGGGTTAGGTTTTTCGATGTATAGGGTTTTTGGCATTACTGTTTATTGTAAAAAGGACTTCAGAGCCTGATTTAATCATCTTCTTGCGAATGCGAGTAGCCGTCACATATCTGCTCAGAGATAAGCTTCCACCATTCTAGCGAGTCTTTCACTCTGTATTTTTACAGTCTCTGTACATTTCTTTCATTAATAGAAATCGTGTATTACTGTATATCTGTGTTTATGGTTGCATCTCTTATACATTTATGTTATATTATTGAATATATGTGATATCTCTGTGCATTTCTTTATTATATCTCCGCTCTCATTTCATGCCAAAAATAATCTAGATCAATTG
>ML792011.1:24317-44548 GCA_009831015.1 Picea engelmannii
ATTGGCTAAAGAAGGTATTGCTCCTTGTATCCTCATAGTGTGTTATCATTTCTTCCGTGAAAATTGTCCAAGTGACGAGTGATTTGCGAGAACAAAGCCATCGATACCATACAAATTGATTGGGTTCTAAATATAAAGAAGCACTTCGTAGCTTTTGTGTATGTGGCACATTATGTAGATCAAAGAATTGCTCCATCTGAAGTATCCATGTGATTGGGTCATTGCCATCAAACTTCCTCATATCAATCTTAGGAGCGTGGTTGGTCTTCAACCCAAAGTTGAAGTTTCTACATTATTGATTCACCTTCCTTGTGTCCTCATCATGAATTTCATGGGATGCATTTTCACTTTGAGGTGTCTTCTCTGTTACGAAATTTTTCAATACTTCCATGATCTCCTCTATTAAACCATCCATCTTAGTATTTATTGCCTCCAACTTAGCTTCCATCTCTTGTAGTTCATCTTTTGTTACTATCTTCTTTTGTAAATCATTTATGTCCCTACGCATTTCTTCACCTTCATCAAGAGTCCAAGTAGGATTGTCTGGAGGCTTATTTGGTGTGGAAGTTCCCTTTTTGGGTGGCATGTTGGCCAAGTATCACTTTTGAACCTTGATTTTGAGGTGGTTCTGCTAGACAATCTTTCTTCTATTGTATTTCCCAAGTTTAGGCCCTTATGGGTATGACACTTTATTTTATGTAGTTCTCTAATATTTCTTCTCTGCAATTCCATAGTTCTAATCAAAATTGAATGTGCCAAGTGGAATTTATAGTAACTTCCCCACAACTTGTTGATTTTTGGCCTTTCCAGGAGATCTCAATTGTATAGCATGCCCTGCACAAAATAATTGATATAAAATTCTGAAACTCATACCAGAAATACTACAGATTGTCCACTATAAAATGAAACCAGTATCAGTCAATTTGGATACTCTAGGAAGAAGTTATGATTGTTTTACCTGGAACACCTTCTTGAGACTAATCAATAGGACTAGACAGATACCCTATCTTCCACAGGGTGTATCTACAAATGTAAGATGACCCATAAGCTAAAAATTTTACCACAGATACCTTACTAATTTCTGTGAATATCCTTTGGATTTCAGGGTCTGAAACATTATAGAAAAATATTTATAGCGAAAATTCCACAATGACTCAGTTCAGGATGATTCCAGAACCCTATATTGCACAGGCTATATCTCCAAAAGTCTAATGCCTCAAGAGCTGAAATTTTAACCCAACATACCTTGATCCGTATACTAAATATCCTCCAAGACGTTGCTTTTGAAACATTGTAGAAAAAATGTTATAGTGAATATTCCAAGGTGTCTCAGATTTAGCAGCGAAACCCCAAGACCTTGAGCTCTGATACCATATGTTAAGAACCAAATATCAATATAGTATAGAAAAACATCAAAATAAGTACTCAACACCTTGAAAAAGAGATAAATTCAGATAATAATCCTCTTCGAGGGGGCAACCTCCTTTTACCCCACATAAATGTTCAAGTACAATATGATTCCAAATGAAAATGTCTCCTTGGTATATATAGGAGACTGGGAGGTATAATTAAAACTAATGGAATAAATCCAACATAAATAAAATAACAATACTAATGTAATATGCCCCAATTAAGGGGTAATGAGCCAATATTAGGGCTTAACATTTTGGAGCTAGAAATTGAAGAGCCAAGTTGCCAAGCCTGAAGAGTAAACTCCTCAGTGAGTTGCACTGTAATAACAAGTTTTAATTGTTGGTTGTTGGTATCTTTCCTGGAAGTGAGTTCCCTTGAGTTCCCAGCAGAGATATTCCTAGCTACCTGAGCCAAAGAGACCCTGATAAATTAATGGGACGCCCAATGGACTGAGATCGGTGAAGGAGTATATTCCTTGGGTTGGGTAGGTCAAGAGGAAGAGAGATGGAAGAAATTTGGGATAGTTGTAGGAGAACACCAATTAGTTGTGTGATATTGAGTTGTGAGTGGACTATGAGAGGCACCCTTCATTTGTGGATTCCTAGCCCCAACTTTGGGGTGACTTGATGTTGATATTTAGAACCAAGGGACTAAGGTTGTAAGGTTGGGTGGAATGTCCACAAATGTTTAAATGATAAGTGTTTGTTTATTTCTGAGTTATTTAATGAGTTTAATTGTTGTGCTTAAATATGTGGATATGAATGATTTATCGTTGTTGTGAATGAGAATAATAATTTTATTTATGTTCATTTAGAATGTTATATATATAGTTCATGATGGATATCAGAGTCTGGTAAAAAATGTGTCTAAACCATAGTTGTTAAGCCACAGTAAATGAATTGGAAAAAATTTTGATTTTATGGATACAATTATGCAAGTAATGTCTCTCGGTTAAGCTGGGGAATGTTACATTATGGTATCAAAGCCAAAGGTTGCAACACTAGCCTACAAGATCCTGCTACATGGCATTGGATGTGTTTCCTTTAGGGGTGAAAATTATTTGCATGCACTGGAATGATAGCATGAATTCTTGAATGAAATAAATCAATTTCTATGGGACAACATTGGAGGAGAGATTATTTTATGGTTAAACATTGCCATTCAACTTTGTAAACCATGCCCAAGTTAACCTCTATGACCTTGGCATTCCAATGAGATTTTTCTTTCGCAATTTGGGCATTAGAATCATAAATTATGACTTCCAAGAAATCGGTGCTCAGCAGTCATTGATATCAACCCAAATGGATTCCCAGTCGTCGATCTATGACTTGTATTGTTCTTTATCCCTCATGCATGGGGAAAGGTTCAACATAACGGTTTTTAAGAAAAATATATCCTTTTGTTACTTGTGCATGACACACGGATAGTTGCAAAACCCTATGGAGCCCACGCGCAACATAAAATTTTGGTTGAGGTGGGTTGATGCCCCGATGGACCGACGTCGAACCGGAGTTATTTGGTTGGAGGTTATGCACGGTGATTTAGTGCTTCGGTGGCTTGATGGCCTAGTTCCTGGTGGAATAGTGCCCTGGTGGACCAATGTCGAATCAGATCTATTTGGATGGAGGTTGCATGAGGGTGGTCCAGTGGCCCAGTGCCCCATTGAGCTAGTGGACCAACATCAGACCATAGATTGTTTGGTTGGAGGTTGTGTGCGGTGGTTCGGTGGACTGACGACGGATCGTAAGTTATTTGGTTGGAAGTTTCACAATGGACCGGTGGGTTGATGCCCCTATGGGTCGATGGGTCGATGGCCCTGTGCCCCAGTGTACCAACCTTAGATCATAAGTTATTTGGTTGGAAGTTTCACGGTGGGACGATTCCCTGGTGGAAAAGCCTAAGGTCATAATTTTTGGTTGGAAGTTTCGTGGCGGCCCAGTGATCGAAACCACATCAGTGCCATGTCAATGCCATGTAGGCAAGACTATCCTTCATAAATAACATAGTTTGGGCTCCTAGGATCTGGCGTCTTATTTTTCTTCGCAGTAATCGATTCGATCGTACAAAAAGAGGTACAAAAAGACGTATAAAAAGACCCAATTCATTTAGATCTTCGTATCAGTTTAGATCGTTTAAAAAAAGGTAGATGATAAGATATAAAATTTCTATAAAATATCTGAATCCGATGCAATATAAATCCTCTAAGAAACCCATGTTCTTTCTAGGAAGACGATTTCTTTGGGATCCCTTCCTATTTCAAGAACACTGCCTTGTGTTTTCACGCCGAGAATTTTTCACAAATGAAGAACTGTTGAAAAGGCTTTATATTACTTATGGTTCAATGAGAAGAACATCAAAATATGGTTTTTTCCCTAAAAAAAGTTACTACCATTTTTTTCGTAGATATAATTCAAAATTCATTAACAATTCGATTTTGTTCATGAATTCGTGGAAACAATTAGGAAAGGAACATTTTGAGGATTTCAAACACATTCAAGCACTGAGTATCCGATCGAAACGTATGGAGCTACATTATCCTATATTTTCATATCAATGTTGGTTAATCAGAAATAAGAGAGAAAATTTTTACCGCTTCGAATCGTTAATTCATCGCCAAAAATGGCTCGGAACCAATAGTTTATTATCTAATGAATCTTTTCTTTATAATACTCTATCTGAGAGTTATCAATATTTATTCAATCTTTTCCTATCTAACATAATGTTATTGGATCAAATGACAAGGACATTGTCGGAGAATCAATATCTTTTTCCGAATGAAATTGAACACTCAATTCATACAACAGGATTAAGATTTGACATCAGCCGGGATAATCTGTAATAATTGATGAAAGAGCAATGGAATATGGAATGAAGTAAAAAAAAATTGGTCGAGCAGTAGGGTCATGGAAACTAATGAGAGGTTCTACATATGCTCCTATTTTAGATCCCATAATGAATCCTTTCCTGGTATTGTCCAAGAATAGTAAGTATGTTGGAGAAAAAAAAAAGACTTGATAGATCTTTAATTTGAAGATAGGTTCTTCACTCCGAGATCTCGACCATGTAAGAGTAAGCATAGTAAAGACAAGCCAATTCTCTTTAACCTAATGAGATATTCTCTACTAGACTATGCTTACTCCTTATTTCCTAGATTTCGGTTCTAGTCTAGCATTCTCTCTTCCCACACTATTCAGAGGAGAGGAAAGGATAGAGTCAATCCAACATGCATATAGTTGTTGAGGTTCGGCCACAACTCCCGGATCTTGCAAGATCTTGAGAGGGGTATATGGTTAATCTATTTATCTTGCAAGATCTTCTCAATCTATGTCCTTAATGAAATATACCTCATAATACGAGGGTGGACCATTTCGGAATGGACTATCTGATTAGATAGAGAAGATCTCCAAGATCCTGCCTGTGATCCACTGTCCTATTCCACTTGAACTTGTAGGTAATCGTCGGAATACCTCGTATCAACAGATACTAAGGGAATCTATCTCAATCTATTTATAATTAGATCCTTTTCCTGCTCGCATGGATGGGGTCACCGAACCTACCCTCTTACCTTTTGCACCGAACCTTTCCCTTCACTTCCTACCATGTTGTTTATATATCGAAGATATTTGATTTGATTGGCTTTCTTTCGAATTGATTGGAGGCTTTCTTGCTTTCTCTCGATACCCTTCTCTGACCGACCAAACCCGAAACCACCATCACTGAGGAAAGGCACCCAATTCCCCATTTGATGGAATAGGATTGCATTCCTTGAACTTCTTCCCTTGATGACCGAACCCGCTACCACCACCACTTTGGCTAGCTTCAACTACTGATTGGATTTTTAGTAAGCTTCATACTCTCCTTCTCCCGCCTTAGAGAGGTGCAGGTGGCTAGTAAGGTAGAAGTTAGTAATGGGAAAAGCCGTGGAACAGGACAGCCATGCTATTGAATTACATTATATGCAAAGGAATGAGAAGGATAATCTCTTAAAACCTTCTCTTGTTGATTTGTTATGAATTGTTATATTTTATTTCTTTTAAGGCACCACTAAGTTGTATAATGTTAACCAACCATGCATGCATTAACACTTTGTCTTTGTTTGAATGGCTAGATGTAGACGACACTACCTATAAAGGCCTTACATCGGTAATGCAGTGCTTGATAATTCCCCATAGCGGTAGCGGTGCTGCTAAGGATCAAAATGCCCGCGAAGAACTAAGATTGCAGTGAAAACAACATGATCACATTCTCTCGCCCGATTTTTTACGCCCCCAGTGCTTCTTCCCGCACGAGAGATTCATTACCTCGGGACAGTTAGAGTAACTGTCGTTTACCGGGGCCTCTTCCATTCTTAGACATACGCTTCCATTCTCAGTTGTACTAGGAGAGGCGGGACCCTCGTATTTAAGACCCCACTTCCCATGAACCTTTATTTCAAAGCATCTTCTCCTATTGCCTAAAACCCTGTTAGTTCGCCGCCCTGCCCTAAGAAGAACAATGTTTCAATTCGAACCCGGGAACCAGTAAACATTACTCCCCTCCCTATTGATTGGATGCCTGTTGGTCGTAACAACATTTCCTCCACCGCTTATCTATTCCCCACATAGGTTTCCCCACATCGGAACTCCCATGCTTCTCTTTCCAGTTCCGGCCCAGTGCGCTTATATAACAGGTGCCGGAGCAGCCACTGCAAATACAACTACCTCTTCTGGATCGGAGAGACAAATACAACTTATTTTTTACCCAGACCCAATATAACAAGATAATTTTTATTATTTTTAGATAGATCGAGAGGGTCGCACTTGACTAACCGGCATCAAACAAACCCGTGGGAGCTTTCAATTCAAGGGTTGGTCAACAAAGCCCATGCCCCGAGGACTACAGAACCTTCGCCCTATTGATCAGTGTGCCTTTAGGAGATCACTACACATATATAGTTCCTCTTACCAGCGAGCGAAGCACCCTGACCTGATCATGGTAGCCATAGCGTTGTATTGTTCCCCAAAGCACTTCGTTCTGTCAGTTATCGAACCTGATCGACCGGTTAATTTCCCCTCCCTTCTCTAATTTTCATTCCTCTGTGCTGTTATTTCTTCACCCGATCAAGCCACCTACTTTGAAAATCCCACCCACCCGGCACTTCATTCATACAGACCATTTTTTAGGGATAATCATACAGACCATTTATTAGAGAGAAATAAATCACTCACTACCTATTCGTCCCAGGGTTTCCGCGTTCAGTCGAGCTGCTTTTACTATTGAGGTGAAAAAAGATTATGGAATAGAGAGCGACCGACAGCATTTTGTTTCAAAAGGTTGAGCGCCCTCTCAAGTAGTTTGGAAAGGTCGAGCCCCGGCGCATAAATGACCTATCTTTTTAAGGTCGAGTGATCCTTATTACATACGTAATATCTTAAGAGTGCATTTCAGCTATCTCCCTCTTTATTGGTAAGGGCTCGTATACCTCATTTATCCCCTTGAGTAAAGATCAAAACATTCGTTCAAGCAACAAGTAGTATATTAGTTGGACAGGTGGGCATGGATCTAGAAAACCCATTCACTGGGACCAAAACAGGCAGTTGGCTGAGCGGGATTAGAACAGATTTTTCGGTTAACAAAATATGGTTGAAAAAGGGGAGTCCATCTCTATAAGTGACTAAACCTATAGTTTTGTGACAAAAACGAAGTATGAGCTATTAGGCCCCGCAGTGCAGCTACTAAAGGCGATTTTCCCACTCTACCTTCAGAAACACTGGTTGGTAGGCTGGTTCTTTTACCACTATTCTTTATTATATGAATTGATAACAAGTCGCAGTCATTCATTGTAAGGAGGGTCGAATTTTTGAGTAGCAGGTGGGCGATGATGAGACAACTATTTTGTAAATAGGAATAGGCGGGACATATAGCCGAGGAGCACAGCCGAATCGAGCCGTAGCCAAGAAGGTATATTCATTCGGGTGATATATTCATTCGGGAATCTAGGCCAAGACAATAGGAGAGATCCCGCCAAAACTAGATATCCATTTCCACCCAATCAATCTAGCTCTTTTAAAACCAATCAAATAATTCACTAACTAAGGAAACAAATCCATTGGTCTAAATTGCTTGCTATCACTATTATATATGAATTTGATTGGGATCCTAATCCAATGTGGCGGGTGCTATAGCTTAACACATGGCGGGGATTTCTTTCCCAACTCGAAAGATCATTTTTATAAAATATAGCGGGGTTCTATACTCTGCTCTAATCTTTCTAACTGAGCACCCCAGCTAGTTAGGAGGCAGGTTGCTTCCAACAAGCGAATAGGGAAGGGAGGGAAAGAAAGAGATCGTAATGAGGGAGAAATCCTTGATCAATCGAAGGAACAAGTAATTTAGAGTAGGGTAGGTCAAACTCAAAGGGAGGGTATTGGTGGATCCAAGCGATCTATTTATGGATGGGTAAATATATGGTTGGTCCTACCCCAGAACAAGAACCAAGCATCGAAGGATTGATGCCTCCCTACGGAATGTTCAGTTTTCCTCCTTTCGAGGGGGAAATAAATAATTACACCTCGATTCCCAGGTCTTCCTCATCAACACCTTGGGCTCATCATGATATTTATGGCAATTGGGTTGTGTTGGCAGTCATCGGTACACATCTAATCTGTTGCATGAGCCATCCTATCCAAGTGGGTAGTCGCCATCTGAATAACCTTTCTCTGTCCTTCACGTCTCTCACATCACCCCTTTCTTTGTCGAGCACATTTGATATTAAGCGCACTTAGATTCCATCGTGATGTCAATTCAATTGGGATGAAGCACTGATTGTATATCCCACTCCATAGTGAGATGAAGAGGTGGGCGGCGGCCATCCCTTCCACATTCACAGATCAAGCATGGGCTCCCATCCACATCTTTTTCTGACAATGAGTGTAGAGAGGCTCCGAAGTATAGATAGGCTCAGTGAGTATAAATAGACTCGTATATATAAGCATTGATCGAGGCCACAAGTATAGATGAGAGGCATGGATCTATAGTTTCATTTAAGAGTTGTGACCAGAAGGAAATAGGTTTTTCTCTCGTAGCTATAGCTTAGTTCAAGGGCTGCGACTGAAACTTGCTGACAAAATTGGTTATAGATAGTGTTGTGGAGGAGCGAACGAAGCGACACTCGCATACAAAATTGGATTGGGAAGAAACGGATTGGTAAGGAACTGGATAAGGATAAGGATAATGAGGAAGTCTTTGATTTTTTTATTTATAACTAGAACCAAATTCTCCATAACTAAAACCAAAAATACTTAAAAATTATGTCCAGATCATCTGTGAAATGTGAAACTTGAACCCTATTCATGACCTTTCTCTCATTGGTCGGTTGTTATCTCTTCTCTTAGTACGCACATATGTTCCCTATTCTATATTTATTTTCATATAGACAATTCGCACCATTATGGTCAAAGGTCGATTCGGTTCCTTAAATTCATTCATGAACTAGTTTAACCGCTATCCCAATCTTTGCTCTTTAAGTTCTTCCTCCATGGATTGACCCGAGCACCAAAACAAGTCTGGAGCCATTTTTTTATTTTGGTCAGAACTAGAGCATATTAAGTCATATTCAAATGAAAACTTATGGTTTTTGTCCGAAGTGAGGAGATCTACAAAAGAGACAGATAAGGACATTGCCCATTCCTGCTTGGATTTGTCAGAAAAAGAAAAATAGTGGTTTTTAAAGAGTTGGGTCTAGATCATTGGAAAAGGTACATATTAAGTTGAAATTCTTTGAGGGGGTCCAAAAAGAAAAAATTAAGATAACCCATAAATGAATTGAATAAATCCTAAGGGGTTTGGAATGGGGATGTTGAAATAGGGAAAAATCCACTATTTTGGACCACTTTTTGGGGATTTTGGGGGTTTTTCAGAGGAGGAAAAGGGCCCCCGGATGGAAAAAATGGAAAATTGTATTTTCTTAACATTTTGTATACTCATCAATCCAGACAACTTTGGTTTATTGAAATTTTTCTAGAAGTGCACAGTTTGAGAGATAGCTAGTTTCGCTAAAATAATTATAAGCCCGAAAAATGGGTGAAAAAGGGACAAAGTTGTCATTTCCATATTGTTGTATTTTGACTAGACCATCAGATTAAAAATTTGAGAGTTGTTATGATTTCCCTGTCATCATTATTGTCTATGTCTCATATAATTTTTTTCCTAGTTCCTGACATATTTACTTCTATAAGTGGCAGAAGTTGGTGTTTGGGATTAATTGCACCAAAATGAAAAATATACAAAAGGGGTAATTAGAAATATTCAGTTGACCATAAATTTCTACTCAAAGCTCAGAATTGAGCAAGAAATAAATCATTGGAAATATCTTCGATAGGAAAATCCATCTATTAACCCAGAAAATTGACCTAGGCAGTGTTAGCACTTGGTAATTTCTTTGGGTTGTATCAAAGAAACCTCAAGGTAACCTCAAACCAAATTTAGGTTGTATTCTAACCTATACAACTAGAGAGGGCTCTCTCAAATAGGTAAACACTGAAAGTACTCAAAAAGATTTAGCAATGAGCACACAGAGGTCAGATTCTGCAATAGGACGTTTTTTCTTTTTTTTTTAAGGGTTGGTAGGACAAACAAGAGAAGGGAACCGTTGGGAAATGGGGTCAAAGCCTGAATTTAAAAATATTGAGTCAATAGTTGGTGGTGTACTCTCAGAAAGAAAAGGAAAAGTATGTATTTTTTTTCATCAAATGATCAATATTTGAATGGCAACAGAAAAGAGGAAAGGACAACCCATTACACTAAGAGAACCTAACAAAGGGTGAGTTCTTAATGTAACTTTAGAAGAAAAACAGAAAGGAGATAGATCGTCATGGATAGAGCACCAAATATAGATGAATTTGAACATGAAATCCTTAACACTTGAACAAGTATTTACTGTATGAATGGAGCATCAAATGTCATTGAATTCCAAACATTTACTCTCAGCTAAATACTAGAAAGAAAAAAACAATAACGGAGATAAGCATTAACGGGAAAAACACACCGAGAACTACACTGTGATCAATCTTTGCCTCCAAAAGCATAGTACTTATGCATTAATTCATAAGGATGTTATGAGAAATTGATACATAGTCCTATAGCCTCTCTAGTTGAAAGTGCCCCCTTTCTCATTACAAAATACAAGTTTAAAGAATAAAAAATAATAACCATCAAGTTATTGCTAATTGTTTGGAAAACAAAATCAAATAATGAAATAAAATTAAATCTAAAATTGGTTGCAAAAAGATCTTGAATGCTAGAGTTGGAGTCAAAAGTTTTGATTTGATATTCTTGGTTGCCACCTCATCTATTTACCACTAATCTTATGCCTGGAAATCTCTTCAAATGTTGATTTTGTGCTTGACATCTAGTGTGAGATTTTGTGCTTGACATCTAGTGTGTGATCTTTTACTTACTGATATTCTGCCTTAAATCCTGGGATTGATTGATTTTGTGCCTGAAATAAATCATTGACTGCCACATGATTTTTGAAATGCCACTAGTACTCTTCCAAATCTGATTTTATTTATCCATATCTACCTGAGAAATATCAATTTTCAAATATTTGGAAATAAAATATTTTGATAAAAATATTTCTTTAACCTGTAACATTCCATTTTCACATTTTCATTCAAGCTCGTGGTTTTGAAAAACCATGCCTTGGTACTTCTCCATTATTTTGCAATTTGATTTTATGGATTTCATAAATAAAATTCAAAATCCTTTTCTCAAAACCATCCATTGTTTCTAAAAACCATGTCTTGTTTTTCCCAATAAATATTTACCATTTTACTATTTATTGGTTTGCTTCAGTGGTTTTGAAAACCGTGTCTTGGAAACCATGTTTAGGAGATTAACCCTCGATCACTTTCAACCTCACCAATGAATATGGGTTCACCCTTTTAACTTTTCCACTTTAATTTAATATTGATTGAGATTCGTGCCCATGACTTGACTTGGGATTATGAATTATTTTTGGATTAAATATTAATATAAATATTTTAATATAAAAATATTTATGTTAATAATTATAATCCTTTTCTATTTTTCTAAGGACTTTAGGCATATGAGTCTCATCACATGACTTTGTGGATAAGATAAGGGAGCTTAAGCTTAATAAAAATAAATGAATATATTAAATTTTCAATGGGAATATGATAATAAGGGTAAAAGTGAATGAATTTGTGGGACCAAGAAATTTAAATAAGTGATCTAGGAAGATCTCCACACATGGAACGGACTTTACTTTGTTCACCAAGTTGATTTGAAGTTGGGGACAAAGTGGTGAAAGGGTGAACTTATGATTTTATGAGTTTTTTTTTCTCATGCACTTTATTAATGTTTTGTGAGAAAAAGGTCTCATGCATTCTTATGCTTTTATGAGATGCTCATGCATTTAATTATGCTTTATGAACTTTTGAAAAACTTATACATTATTATTCACTTTTGATGTAAAATGATTAATACTTGTGAGGGAAATTAGACTCACTTATTTAACATTAAATTATAATTTTGGAAATTGGTTTTTATGTGAGAAACCACCTCACACCAATTTGTCATTATTCTCAATTCTAGGTTGAGAGAATCAAGGGCATGGATGAAGAGTCTTGGGTGGTTTTGAGACTTTTCCCATTATGTGCTTGAAGATAGTTTGAGATCCTACATTTATGGATCTTGTTTTTCCTCTTTTGTAATTAGATCCTATTATTGTGGATCTAGGAATTAATGCTCTTTTTTAAGAGAGAGTGAGGCAAAACTATATAATTCCTTATGAGAGTCCTATGTAGAGGGGGAGAGTAATGAGGAATTAATGAGGGGAGTTAGAGAGCCATAATGATACTACTCCTAAGCATTGAGAGACTTATTCATGTAAGGAATTATCCTTCTTGATGTATGGAGAGATATGAGTGTGAGTAGTCTTCTTGAATCCTCACTAAAGGAGAAGGCGTCTCTTATGTAATCACTTATGAGAAGGTCCCAACATATTTTTAATAAGGAATGAAAGCGATCTGTATTCCAATTGAAGTGGGTTCGGAGACGTAGCCCAAGAGGGGTGAACTCCATTATCAACATCAATTGTCTCTCTCTTGTCTTTTCATGTGCTTTATTCCATTTGAGTTCATTTATGTTATGTATTATTGTTTAAAAGCATGGTTAATCATGGACTCATATTCCCTTTAATCCTTATGCAATTAATTTGTCAGAAAAACGATTCTCGATTGAAAACTTGTGTAGAGTAAGTACTCGTTCGTTAAGTGGTATCAGAGCAGACTGACTGCTTTGCAAGATGGGAAAAGGAGAAAAGCGAGCAGAAAGACTTCAAGAATTAGAGGAGATAAATCACAGCATTCAAGCTAAAAACGAAGAGTTGAGGAGACTTTTGCAGGTTGTAGAAGAAGAGAAGCGAGAGCTTCAAGAGAGATCTCAGCTTCATGGAGAATTCCTCAACAAAATTATTGAAGAATTGCATCTCCAATTGCAAACCAAGGATGATCTCTTGGCTAATTTGCAGTATGGTGAACGAATGGAAGACAAAGAGCCTTCTACTGTGGATGCACAAACTCAAACCGAGGTATATGATGTTTCTTCATGAAGATGGAGAGGTGGAATTGGCATTCATGGCCAAGGAGTCACTTAGCCATTAGAGGTGGTACAAAGACCACATTTGCAGGTTTGGGTTATGGAAAGGAAGAAAATCGAGAATGTTCAAAGATTGTTGAAGCAAAAACCATCTCTTCACCATCGAATTCCAAGAAAAGAATCAATCCAGCTTGTCCTCATCAGATCAAGAACAATTCAGGAAGGTATAAAAGTCATTCAAATTCTTTCATTGAAAATAAAAAAAATGATTTTTGTTTTATATCTTCTAACCATGATGCTAAGAATCATATGAAGAAAGTTTGGGTTAAGAATACAAATGAGTCAAAGAGAAGTGAGACGAAACAGAAACCACACCTTCCAAGTCCTTGTGTCATGAATGCATCGTTGAATGGAAAGCAAAGGAATTTTTTCGGTTACTGCAAAATCAGTGGCCATTGGGAGAAGAAGTGTTGGAAGTTACATCCCAAAATTCACCATAAACCAAGCAGTAGACAGATTGCTAAAACGCCCACCAAGGAAGAGGCTACGAAAGAGTTTGTGATCGATGTTCCAGCACCGATCTATGAGGAAACGCAACTACAGAAAGAAGGTCCTTTAAATTGGTTGGGTAAGAAATGGATAACGTTTTTGCATAGCTGAGCGTTGTCATCATGCATTATATGCTTGTTTCCATTAGTGAAAATAATGAAGAAATATTGAATTCATATGCATAATCATATCATGATCTGTGAGGAGATCTTCCCATTTCTGTAATAAATGAGGTTCGAAATCACATTATGTATGCCCACTAGATTTTGAAACATGGTTTCTCTCTATGAAATGAATCACAAGAATGATGTTATAGTTGTGGATCAATTTCTCCTGGAGTCGTTCTCTTCCTTATTATTCGATGCAAGTAGGAGTCTTTCAATTCTAAATTGAAGAACGCCACCAGAACGGACGACCTTGTACTCAAGTTTGAGTTGTACATTCTTCAAGAAAAAGAAGAAAATATTATAGATGGTGACGGTCTCCATGTATATGTGGTTACAACATTTCGGTTTTAATTGCACCCTTGAATTGGATATGTTGATATTGAAAACGTTGTATATGTTGATGGGTCACCAAAAATTGTAGATGCAGAGCTTCCACACGACCTCACCATGGATTCTCATCATGTCGTGGCTCAGCGGATAATCCAATGACCATACAACGACTCTCCAGTCGGCTCCACCACCTCGTCTGCCTCACATCGATCAAACCTTGGCAGGGAACTATTGATGCAGAGGCTACACTATCAAAGCATCAGATCGATTCAACCCAGCTGATGATGGGTCGAAGTATGAGCATCTGAGAGCGTTGGAAGGAGCAAAAGAGAGGCTTCAACTTTTCAAAGTTGATATTCTTGATTACAAAATCTTACTCACTGTCATTCGAGGTTGCCATGGTGTCTTTCACATGGCCTCCATTCTCAATGATGACCCTGAGCAAGTGATAGAACCAACAGTCGATGGGATGAGGAATGTGATGGAGGCCTTCGTAGAAACAGGTGTCAAGCGCGTTGTCTTTACATCTTCTATCAGTACAGTTTACATGAATCCTCTCAGAGACCCACTCGCCATAGTCTGAGATGACTGTTGGAGCGATTTGGACTACTGCATACAAACCAAGAACTGGTATTGTTATTTATTGTTGCGTTGAGCCTGTAGATTCTTTATGGACTCGAGAAAATTGGTTATGAAGTGTCGAAGACAAATGGGAATGCTAATCTTTGGGATTGGGACAGTGTCAGGTTCCTCGCAAATCTTGTTGATTTGAAAAACCATCGCGAGCAGAGCCATAGAAATACCAAATCGCAGGCTTCTTTCGGCATGAAAGGTTTTCATTAGTCACGAGATCACAGGTCGACATCAATTCTGGCCAGCAATATCAACATGAGCAGAAGAGTGGACTCTTTCCTTCGAAAAAGAAGAGATGTGATCGCCTGGAATCCCTTAATGTACGCAACAGATTACCTGCCACGAGGATATCTATCAAGTTCGCTCTCGCTTCATTGCTAATCGTCGGTGCAAGTGTATCATTCAGATTGGCTTTTGTGGCATTGGTGGAGGACATTGGGACAACTCCGCGCATGGATCACGGGGAAATTCTACCAGAAATTGAGATATGATTGAGCTTTGGCGACGGTTGGCCAACCAAATGGAACAATCACCGAGACCATAACAGAGACAACAGTGGCGAAGATCGGGGGACAATCCCACCAAAATATTGAATACACCTCTAGAATCGCGTCGTCTGAACAATTCCATGATACTTGCTGAGTTATTTCGCCACTCCATCGATCGAATGAACTGGCATGATCTCATTCTTCTCTGGTGCACAAGGAAATAAAACTGATGTTGAAGGTTTAATTTCAGCTCGTGGGTAGATAGAGTTGATTTTCCTAAACTTGTGGGACCTCATCAAAACTCTCGACCTGTAAATTCCTGTTGAGAATGGTGACTGTAATATTGGTCTCTAAGTGGATGGTTATCGCTTGAGAAATATGGATGCATGTATGAACTTGAAAGAGTTTTGGAAACGATGTGGAGTTTGGCCACTTCCGTGAGAGATGGAGTCAGTTCTTTGAACATGCATTTGAAGAAGAAGTTGGACATGTTTGTGTATCTTGTCCATTTCTTTAAATTTCTTGGTCTCCCCACTCGCCATGATAATGTTAATATTTTCCTCATCAGGGAGAATAAAGAGCGGGGATATGCTATCCTGGAGCATGAGGTCATCCCTGGTGTGGTAAAAATCATCAAGGGTGTTGAATTCAATCCTACACAGTAAAGACGAGAGGAGCCATGGGAACGTGTGGTACGAATTCATCAGACAACCTAGTTTCCTCTGAGAAGTAATGACCACAAAATGAAGGATTGAAACGACGACAAAGATGACGAAACCAATCGTTGTGTTACAGAGGTCGAACCTGATAGATCATGATAATTGATGAGGATGCTCCTTAACAATGGATATCTTAAGTGCTTATGATATTCAGAGATGGAACACAAAGAAACATTTCAACACTAAGTTTGTCATTGACGAAATCCAGATCGCATTAGAGGCACCGTGGAGAATTGACTGAAATTGGCTTGTCACCAGAGATGACATGCGTGGCTTTGATAGGTTTAATTCGTTGGCTTGTCACCAGAGATGACATGCGTGGCTTTGATAGGTTTAATTAAGCCATTATAAATGGTTTAATTCGTTTTTACATGCGTGGCTTTGATAGGTTTAATTAAGCCATTATAAATGGTTTAATTCGTTTTTACATGCGTGGCTTTGATAGGTTACCATGTGGAAGATTTTTTTCGAGCCATGTAAATATTTTATGCACATTTTGTAATGGGTAAGAAGAACCATAGGGTTTCCATCCGTGCATTTTGCTTGAGCACACATTATGTAAAATGGGGGTTTAAAAACCATATATTTTCCATTTGTGTACATGTTTGGAACATTAAAATTCATGTAATTGCCATATAAAAGCCATGAAATTGGTTGAAATCATCATATAAAATTATTATGAAGTATTGTAATGGTTTTTTGGCCACTCTTGAGTAAGGAGAGTGAGAGGCGTTAATTTTGCACCTTAAGCCTTAAGTGGCTTCATTTTGTAATCATTATGTAAACAATTGAATGGGGCAATTTGCCTAAACCATTTTGGCGATTCATTGTAAACTTGACCAACAAGTATGATTATAAACCCTTGGCAAGTAAGGTACTCCAAAGATTGAATTACATGTCATCAAATACAGGTTGAAAATGACATTTTAGCTCTGAAAAACAAAGGTGAAGGAGACATGGGTGTGCCTTTTTCCAGACATTTTCTTTGCAGCAGTTGCAGGTGTTGGCTTTACATTATGATTCTGAAGTACGTGGGAGAAGGAGTATTGAAGGAATGTGCCTTTTGACATTTGCATATAGATACAGTTGATACTTTTGGAGACCAAAAGTTTTTTTTTTGTGGGAAGGCGTAATCCGAGCAGATCTCCACACATGGAAGGGACTTTACTTTGTATACCAAGTTGATTTGAAGTTGGTGACAAAGTGGTGAAAGGGTGAACTTATGAGTTTACGAGTTTTATTTTCTCATGCACTTTATTAATTCTTTGTGAGAAAAAGGTCTCATGCATTCTTATGATTTTATGATGTGCCCATGCATTTAATTATGCTTTATGAGCTTTTGAAAAACTCATACATTATTATTCACTTTTGATTTAAAATGATTAATACTTGTGAGGAAAATTAGACTCACTTATTTATCATTAAATTATAATTTTGGAAATTGGTTTTTATGTGAGAAACCACCTCACACCAATTTGTCATTATTCTCAATTATAGGTTAAGAGAATCAAGGGCATGGATGAAGAGTCTTGGGTGGTTTTGAGACTTTTCTCATTATGTGCTTGAAGATAGTTTGAGATCCTACATTTATGGATCTTGTTTTTCCTCTTTTGTAATTAGATCTTATTATTGTGGATCTAAGAATTAATTCTTTTTTTTAAGAGAGAGTGAGGCAAAACTATATAATGCCTTATGAGAGCCCTATGTAGAGGGGGAGAGTAATGAAGAATTAATGAGGGGATTTAGAGAGCCATAGTGCTACTACTCCTAAGCATTGAGAGACTTATTCATGTAAGGAATTATCCTTCTTGATGTATGGAGAGATATGAGTCTGAGTAGTCTTCTTGAATCCTCACTGAAGGAGAATCTATCTCTTATGTAATCACTTATGAGAAGGTACCAACATCTTTTGAAGAAGGAATGAAAGTGATATGTATTCCAATTGAATCAGGTCCAGAGACGTAGCCGAGGAGGGGCGAACTCCGTTATCAACATCGATTGTCTCTCTCTTGTATTTTCATGTGCTTTATTCCATTTGAGTTCATGTATGTTATGTATTATTGTTTAAAAGCATGGTTAATCATGGACTCATATTCCCTTTAATCCTTATGCAATTAATTCGTCAGAAAAATGATTATCGATTGAAAACTTGTGTAGAGTAAGTACTTGCCCATTTTCAAATCAATAAGTGTTAATGCTAGATATAGATTTGGGATATTTGTCAATTTTGACTCATGGAGGACATGACTATTTTGGATGATTAGTCAAGAGAAGGATTTAGGTGATGAGAACTTGACAGAGATGGTGAAAAAGTTTTTAAATATGAGCAGAAAGATAGCATAAGGACAAGAGGCTTTGGAAAAATTAACACAAATTATCATGTGATAATAGGCAGTATAATTTATAGTCAACGCAAAAGAAGATGATTGGTGGCATTAAAGAATAGAAAAAAAAATTATGCATTATTTTCAAAAATTGTGTATGTATATATTTTTTCTAACAAATATTTATGTGTGCACATTTATTGCAGAATTTAGAGGTACATGAAGGAAGTTTGGTTTCCTATATGAGAACCACATCAATGGAAGATTCCTAAGGGTCCTACAGTCATGAAGAGTAATTCATAGTTTTGCATGTTAGCATGGGAAGTTTTGAGACCAAGTCTAATGGAATAAGAGGACATGAAGGAGCCTGTAACTATGAGGAGCCTGCAAAGATAAGTGTAGAGTTATAGTTATGATAATGAAAATATTATGAGGGCTCAGGAAGAGATACTTCAAATTTTGAGCATGTTGTAGAAGAAATCCAATAAAGACTCTGTCACAAAGCAAGAAGTGAGTGTTAGACAAGTGACAGCATCCAAATCCTATAGAATAAGGGATGAGCATGGGAATGACAAGCAGTCAAGGAGCAGGAGCAGGCACCATCATTCCTCAGAGAAATCCACCAGGAGGGATCATGCAAGTTGAGTGCTAGAAAGCAGCCCAAGTGTGTCTTCTATCAGGAGAACGAGGAGAAGACCTAAGGGAGATATCTTGCAAGGTGAACTCAGGAAAATAAGCCACCTACTTTAAATGGTGAGCATAGAAAAGGAGAAGAGGTCGAGACTTGGTTGATGGAAATGAAGAAATATTTTCAGGTGCAGGATTACCCCTCAAGGGTACAAATAATAATTGAAACCTACCACTTGCAAAGAAACGTAGTTGTGTGGTGGGATCAACTTAAACAAGCCAATCAATTGAAGAGAAGAGGGTCGCATGGATACAGTTAAAAGGATATTTCCAAGAGAAATATTTGTCTGAGCATTACTATGAAATGAGGATGAAACATTTCTTTGAACACAAGCTGGGAAGCATGACAATGGATGAATATGAGAAAATATTCTTTGAATTTCTTACATATGTGGACTTCATAAAGGATGAGAAGGTCAAAATTCAAAGGTTTCTTATTCGTTTAAGCTCCTTCTATGGTGACAAGATACAATATGATAACCCCAAGACTTTGGAGGAGACCATAAAGAGAGCAAAGAATATTTATGGGAAGGGAAGAGGGAGGCCACTCTTCCAAAAGAATTGGAATGACAAGATGAAGGGTAAGAAAGAGCAAAGGAAAAAAGGTTTTAAGCCACCTTTTTTCAGAAATAACTCCCAAGAAAATCAGCAAGGACAGCCAACCTAAATTGAGCATAAGACATCAGATTCATTTGGGAAAATTCCAAGCAAACATCTTGTACAATGTTGGGGATGTGAGGGAAATCACTTGTATAGGGACTTCCCTAGCAAATGTGAAAGAATGAGGATTGTCTAAAACATTCAGGAGACTGAAATAATGGAAGACATGGGAGGAAGCATGCCAAGGATTTATGCAGCCTTGGACAACAAGCAAGAAGAATATCAGTCCCCCGTGATTGAAGTGGAAGTTAAGCTTGATTGCAAGATACCAGATATATAAAATATGCAGAACAGAAATAAAATGCTAGAAATGGCAGAATAACAGTAAAATATCCAGCATAATCTTCACAATACACAGAAATGATATATGAAATAGCAATAGAGAAGCACTTCGATTCAGAAAGCAATGTTCACAGGCCTCTTCGAGGGGGAAACCTCCAGTCGAGCAGCGTTATGTTACAATAATCTCCAAGCTAGGGTTTTCATACCCTCGACCCTTATTTATACTAAATGTGTATATTAAGAGAAGCATCTAGAGGAAGATCCTTCTAGAAGCGGAAGATTCTATTAGGTCTTCTTACATCCGCCTTATTCTATTTTATTGAAAGGTCTTATTAATATTGACCTTTATTACATCCGAATACATTGATCTACCTATGT
>ML792011.1:50201-62150 GCA_009831015.1 Picea engelmannii
GTGTCTATTAAGAGAAGCATCTAGAGGAAGATCCTTCTAGAAGCAGAAGCTTCTATTAGGTCTTCTTACATCCGCCTTATTCTATTTTATTGAAAGGTCTTATTAATATTGACCTTTATTACATCCGAATACATTGATCTACCAATGTGCGGGTTAGGACCTTAACATTGATAACCAACCCATAGAAAGTTTAATTGATTCTAGAGCTATCCATAGTTACATAAACTCTAACATTATTGAAATATTTCACTTGCAAAGGAGTAAGCATAAGAAATATTGATTAGTTCAATTACCACAAGGGCTAAGAGAAAGATCAATGAGTTTGTTAAATATTGTCCAATAGACATGAATGGAATCAACACAAAGGTATATGTGAACAGTATACCTTTGGGTTCATATGACTGTCTAATTGGCATGGATTGGTTGAAAAAACACCATGTTGTCTTAGATTGTTACAACAAGACAATAACATGTCCTAATGAGAAAGGACGATAAGAAAAAATTCAAGGCATTCTGAGAGTTGTAGTTGTTAGAGAAATTTTAGCCATGTAGTTGAAAAAGGATTTCAGGAAAGGATGTCAAATTTTTGCAGCCCATATGGAACAGGCAGCTAGAGAAAAAGTGGCAAGTATTGAAGACCATCTAGTCTTAAAATATTTTGAATATTTTTTTGGGTAGATCCCAGGATTTTCACCAAAGAGGGACATTGATTTCTCTATTGAGTTGGTGTCAAGAATTGCCCCAGTGTCCAAGACAACTTACAGAATGGGCACACCATAATTGAAAAAGTTATAGATGCAGCTAGAATAATTTTTAAAGAAGGGGTATATATGCCCAAGTGTGTTTCCTTGAGGAGCCCCAATTATTTTTGTGAAGATGAAAGATTGAAACTTAAGGTTTTGAATTTATTTCAAACAGTTGAATAAGGTCATAATAAATAAATAAATATCCTTTAAAAAGGATTGGTGATCTATTTGATCTGTTGAAAGGTGAAAAAATATTTTCCAAGATTGACTTGAGATCGGGTTATTATCAAGTGAGGATAAAAGAAGAAGATATCAAAAAAACAATGTTCGGAACAAGGTATGGGAATTATGAATTCACAGTAGTGCCTTTCGTACTATCAATTGCCCCATCTATTTTTATGTGTCTGATGAATCGAGTATTCAAGGAGTACCTAGAAAAGTTTGTAATTGTTTTCTTAGATGTTATTCTCATCTAATCTAAGTCTAAAGAGGAGCATGAGAATAATTTAAGAATGGTGCTAAAGGTCTTAAGAGATCATAAATTGTATGCCAAGTTAAGTAAGTGCATATTTTATCAAAAGAAGATTCACTACTTGGGGAATATCATTTCAGCAAATGGGATAGAATTTGATCCCAAGAAGATAGAGGCCATTAGAGGATGTCCAATTCCAAGAAATGTGACTGAGGTCAAATCATTTATTTCTCTTACAGGTTATTACCGAATATTCATAAAAGGGTTTTCAAAGATTGAAATCCCAATCACTTATTTGCAAAATAAGGGAGTGAAATATGAATGGACTCCAAAATGTGAAGAAAGTTTCATGCAGTTGAAATATATTATGACAAGTGTACCCATATTAAATATTGAAAATCTAGACTAATATTTTGTAGTGTGCACAGATGCGTGCAAGGAAGGGATTAGTGGAGTTTGTTGGATTACTGAGAGGGGGGGTGAATCATTAGTGAGCAATTTTATAACTTTTAACCACAGTATATTCTTCAACAATATTCACTAGCTTATTAATAGAATTAAATATATCATCAGTAGTATAATCATAAATAGAATCGCATCAAAATATATACACAATACACCAGAACTTATGTGGAAACCAAAATGGGAGAAAACCACAGAAATATTTTATTATATATCAAAAGAATACATCCATTGGAGGCACTAACTTTCTGATTCTCTAGCTAGAACTAGAAGGAGGCTCCAACCCCCTATTCTTAGGATTCAACCTGAAGGAAGCTACAAATCCCTAAATTCTCTGGCTACAACCCCCTGAGTTCTCTGGATCCAACCAAAAGGTGGCTACAACCACCTATCCTTGCCCCGTCCTATCTCCCTAAAATATAAGTCTAGACCAACTGTCACTACCACAATCTCTACCACTGCCACTCTCATTGTCACTGTCACTATCACTATCACTGCCACTGTCACATCAACCTTTAACCTGTCAACTTGTCACTTTATCCAACCTATTTATATGTACCATACCATGCATCAACTGTGTACCAACATGTGAACTATAACATGCATCAATCATAAACCATAACATCAACCATGAATACAACTTGTACCATATCATCAATGTAGTATATTAAAGAACCAATTCATGTCCCTCATGCATATGCCACCATACAAAATGAAATCAAGGATATGAACTATAAAAACCATGTCATATACTAAACCATATATATGATTTCTCATCACTCAGCCAAGCAACCAATATATACCTTATCCAAATACCAAACCAACCATACCAAGTATGCCTCAAGAATATACCATATCATGACAAAACGTAACCATTAAAACAAATATACAACCATATCAATACCTTTGTAGCTGACCTGAAACTATGAGATGATGACATGTAAACTTCCTTCAGACTTCAAGGACCTGGTACCAACATTTACTCAATATTTCATGAGCTTTTCACAGATCTGTGACTTTCTCCTCTACTACATGCGGATATCCATGATTTTCTCCATTGTATCCCGCGTACATCCACATCATTTTGACCTGTAACCCATGGATACCTTAGAATCTAGGGTTACTCATGTTTGTTGCAACTCCAAGACCTTCACCCTTGACCTTCCTCAGAAAAATGTCATCACAACCTTAGAAAAAAGATCACTAGTTCACAAGATAGATAACCAATGAATGTATGTGTGAGTGTTAAGTGAATGACTCCTTGAGGTGTAGTTATACTTGTGCTAGGTAAATCCTCTCTTTAATTTAGGGATTATAGAGTTTTATTGTTGCAACAATTTTACCCTTCCATTAAGGACTTGTAACCAACTAGGGGATTCTTGACCACTCTTTGGGGCTTACAACTTCTCAGGGCCATATCTCCCTAACCATGAGGAACTATGTGGTGTTCCACATATGACAGGAAATGGCATGACGATTATTATCCATTTATGAGTGTCCTACCTAGATTTATACTATTTTTAATGTCCATATTACTCATTCAACTTCAGGTACCAAAACCACACCATTTGAGCTTATTCAAGGGTTGACATCAATGACAAACAAACTATCAACAATCTCCCCCTTTGGCATTGATGGAAACACTTAGTCATGAAAATAATTATCCCTATGCTCCCTTTGTGACCATCGTTGCCCCTATTTTCATTCTTATCTCTCTATCTCCATTCCTTTCTCTATCTCTCCCCCTTTGAAAACAATGGAAAATGGCAATTCTCCTCTTGGGTTGCTCCCCCTATCTACAAACCTATGTTGTATCTACTACCCTTTCTCTTCATGGTGCTTCCTCATGTAACTCTTTGATGTATATGAAAAGAATTCAAAAGTTTCTTTACTTAAAACATTCCAAGACTTCTTGTTTCTCTCCCCCTATCTTGTTAAGCTTGATGTCGTGTGAATCACTGTGGGGCATAAACTACTCCAAGCTTATATCATAGATACTCAAAACATTCCCTTGCAAGCGGTTTGGTGAAGATATCTACAATCTTCTCTTTTGTCCCGACATACTCTAGCTTGATTTTCTTCTCTGTAGCTTGTTCCTATAGAAAGTGATACTTGATCGGAATGTACTTCATCTTAGAATGCATCACTGAATTCTTGGATATATTGATTTTTATCACACTAAATTTCCTTGGGTCTTTTAGTTTGTTTTTATCCCTTTTTAAGCATTAGATTTTAAAACTTTTAAAGTTTCATCCCTTTAAAGTTTATGTTTGGTAGGACCCCTTAGATGATTAAAGTTTTGAGTCATACCTCTAGTTTGATCCTCAAATTGATTTTTGGACTTAAACCCTAATTAGTTCATGACTTAAGTTTTTGGACCCCTTCATGATTTATCATTAGGATCGATCCCTCCCCTCCCATGAACAAACTGATGTGACACACCATTCTCCTCACTCATGAACTCATGGGCATGACTTGTTGTCCTTGCTTACCTATCCAATCATTTTTTAAAACTGGAGCTCTGCTCACTCATCAGGCAGTTATGTAGCGCCTTACCCGTTCATCATGATTTCCACCATGATTTATGATTACCACGACTGATGTCATGTCCCTTGTTTTCAGTGTCAGGATTTGGTTAAAATATACCTTCAATATCTCGCATTTATGAGCCTTGATAACAGTTTTTCATTTGAATATTCATGAATGTTGCGCTGCTCAAACTCATAGTTTTGACCAGGCGACAACGGTGCGACCAAATTTGATGTTGAGGTAGATTCGAGGGCTGAAATGTTCACAACTTCATCCTGAAATTTTCCTGAATATTCCAACGGGTGTCTACTCCATAGGTATCCCGTCTTGCCTCCTCTGTATATTAGTTTTCACAAAAAATTAGCGCTCAGGTTTTGGTTTATCGAGCTTGCATAGTTGTAAGGGACTCATCCTCACATGATATCCTTGTCTCCTTTCTTTTCAAACCTGTTAACTCCATTGCCTATACCTAGGTCTAATTACTTATGTCCACCATAGTCATTAAGGTTGCAAACACCTAAGTAGCCTATCCTCTGCATATGCATCGTGCTACCCAGAGGCATTGCTTAAACTCTCTGTGTCTCACCTGCTTCCTTTCATTTTGGATTTAATCGTTTTTACTCAGTTACAAAGGGCCAATTATAGATCACCCCCTCACTGTCTACACTCTCAAATACCTGTACAAATCCAAGGGTGTAATTCCCACAGTCAAGCTTGGCTTACTAGCACCAGTTTGCTTTAAAAGGCCAGCCTTGTACATTTGAAGCCTGATTTTAAGTCTTCCTGGTTATTACTATCCCATAAGCCTTTAAAATATCTCATTCTAAGACATGGATACTCCTCAATCGAGGAAGATACACAAAGGTGGCAAGGTGGTTAGGACAGAACCTATGGACATGCATCTTTTTGATACAAAGCCCGTGGCAAGAGAGGTTTTTCAAAGAGTGGGATGCCTCTCTTTCTGCCAGAATATGCAGAGAGGGCATCCAAAGGTGACAAGAAAATTTTAATCACATTTTGATGGTAGGAGAACCAAGGTTGGGGATTTGGAATTTGAGGTGACTGAAGCCTCTATCTCAACTGCAACATGAATCCCCATTACAGGTGAAAAGTGGTTCAAAGCCATGGCTTTGAGTTTAGCCTATGCCAAAGATATTTTTAAACCCGGACATCAAGCCAATGATTTGTCTAAAGGTGTGCCAAGGAGTCAATTGATTGAATAGTTTGACAAAATATTGAAGATCATCCAGAGATATTTTACATGTGAAGGGAGATTTAACACATTGTACCAGTACCATATAAGGCTTTTGCTTCATTTTACTGGTAAAGTTGAAATGAATATCCCCTATTATTTGTTAAGGAGCATAGGTAATATGTCAGACATGATTCAATCCAAATCTAAGGATGTGGATTCTAGCCTTTTCCACTCTGGATTGATCAAAATGCTAGTCTCTGAGGAATTGGGTAAGAAAGAGATTCCATGGGAGAATTATGTTGTTACTTCTCATTTCAAGTTGGATCTAGCATCTAATCCTCAATCACATAATCCAAGTACATTATCACCCACCAGTGTTTTTAAATCAGGGACGAGTAGGAAGAGAAAGGGCAGAGCACCTGTTCAAGTTTCAGAGGTTAGCAAGCAGGTCACAGGAGCTAAGGAGGAAGCTTGTCCTTCCCCACAAAGAGATTTTTCACGACCTCCTCCACCAGGGTTAGAAGAGGTTCCTTCTTCTACCAAAACTACATCCAAGAAAGGGAAGAAGCTACACTTACCCTCCTATCCTCCAGGAGTCAATACCAAGGGCTGAACACCTTTCACAAGATCATCAATTCCTAGGGAAGTTGTTGAAGAACAGTCTCTACTTGAGATCCCTGTACAAAAGAAGAAGGATTAAAGAAAATCCACCAAGAAGCCTAATGAAGTAGACAAGCCAATCCCTATGCATATGGAAGAGGATACTGAGAAAAACTTATTGAGACTATGCATGTCACTGCTCCACCTGACAGTCAGACCTTCAAAAGACTTATCAGGCAACTTAGGGATGCAAGAAAAGAGGTGGCTCAATTGAAAACATAGGCCATGTATGACAGGGTGAAAATTAAAGAGCTCATGAATGGCTACAACCATACCCTTGACTTGGTGAGGTTTGCAGCAAGAAAGGCCCAGCCCCTTCACAGGCAGCTCTAGAACCTTTACAGGCAGAATGGAGGTTTTCAATCTCAGAACAGAAAACTTAAGGCAGAGTTGCAGCATTTTCAAGATGAAGTAGATCGAAGAAACTTGCAAGTATTGGTTGAAGCTGCCATTGAGAAAGAGACATTGGTAGTCAAAGAGAGCACAACCCCACTGAAAAATCCAGTCATTGCTAAGAAGAAGAAGCATGTTGTGCCAAATGAAGATCCTCATTCTACCAGAAAGAATGTGAGTTTAAGTGTCAAGGTAAAAAAATATCTGGTGAAAGGTGAGCCCCATTTTTTAGGATGTTTTCTTTTTGAGAGGGTAAAATGTTTTTCAAATGTTACCTCTGCCATCTATACAGGATTCTAAGCGTTTAATTATTAGAGTTTTGGGCTTTTGCGAAGTGCTAACGCCCTCAGTGGTAGAATGCACTACCTACCATACTGCCAAGTCACCTAAGTATAATGGGTTTGACATTATGCAAGGCCACTATTTTCTCTGCACATATTCAAGATTGGAGGCACTACATTTTTTGATAGTGCTACCTAAACCTGCACACAGACACAGCATAAGTGGCGCTACCTATAGGCGCTACCTAATATCTGGCAGAGAATAAACCTACACAAAAACGCAACATAAGTGGCGCTACGTACAGGCGCTACCTAATATCTGGCAGAGAACAGAGTCTACACACAGACACAATACAGTGGTGCTACGTAATTTCGCTACTTAATATTTCATAGAGAACAAAGGTTTGCACACATACGCAACACAGTGGTGCTACCTTTTCTACTTGCCTAGTTGTGAAGTACGCTACTCAGACTTCTACCTAAAGAAGCTACCAACAGACACCAGGGATTAAGGAGGGATAAGCTAACAAATTTTGGATAGATGATGATGGAGAATATTGTAGAAACAACAGCTGACATCATGAGGACAACCACATGATTTTGAAAGACACATGGCAAACAAGGAGTTGTGCAGCAAGAAGGAATCAAGTCATCTTGAAGATTAGTTGGATTAGTCACCAACATTTTCCTATTTTATAGCATAGGTTGTTAACTAAGTTGTTGGATCAAATAAATGTTTAGAGGTTTTCAAGGGAAGGAGGCCAGCTCGTACCTCCAACTGTTGCTTCCCTTTTGTTATAAATAGATAGATCAAATGCTTTAGTTGGTTCGGATGGTTGAGCAAGGCTCCCTTAGACTGTAATATTTTGATGAAGTAATTTTGATCTAGCTATGTACTGGACTTGAGACATTTTGGCTAATAGAAAGCATCTTCTCTTTCAACTTATTTTCTTCTGATGCTAAATTTTCATGCTTTGAATGATTCACATGAATGATTTTGGTGATGTTATGGTGGATGTTTGATCATGATATTATCATGACGTTTATTTAGCTTCCTTAGTTTCTGAGTTCAAGAAGATCTTATGTTAAGAAACTTTCTTCCTTAGTCTTTTGTAGACCTGATGTTTACAGTAGCCCCTACTTTCCTCTTATTCAAGTCTTCCCTCTATTCATACTTACTCCCAAATTACTAATTGAAGTTATCCAATACCTTGATTGCTGGTGCATACTAGCCCTGTTTTCTGAGTTGGAACATTATCATTTTGAGTCTTTTTCCATTTGACCCTTTAAAACACTCTTACATTCACATATAACCTGATGGGTACTGGGCTTGCCTTCCATGCAATCTGAAGGTGATTCCTAGTGCTAAAATTCTTGGCGTTGTTTCCGGGGAACGATTTGAAGACTTTTCCCTAGGATTAAATGACATAGTATAATAGTCCTAAAGGTGCATTAGAACTCAATATCTTGAAGATTGCATCTTGCACCTAGTGACTCCATTGTTTCAGCTCTAGAGCCTAAAGGAAGACATATGAGATCAAATCCATAGCTACCTTTGCTTCCATCTAAGGCTAACCCAGAGAAAATAATAAAGAAGGGAAAAGCTTCTCTAAAAAAAAAAATTGCTGCTGCTAGAAGTGCTTCTGGTCAGTTTCTTGATTCCACTCTTGATACTCCAGTTGTTTAATCAAGTAATTTTTATTTACCTTCTACTGAAGTATCTAAGAAACTTGATTTTGAAGAGTTTCTTGTTGAATACTCTTCCTTTGAAACTGAATTAAAAGAAGAAAACATTGACATATTCTCTTCCCCTGACATTGAAAAGTGTTTCAGTCTTGATAGTTTTGAAGATTTCCCCACTTTAGGTTCTACCACTTCTCTTTCTGTTAAAACTTTTGTTGCCAAAGAAGTGGAAACTTCAACCCCTTTACAGACCTTTCCATCTTATTCCAAGAATCAGTCTTCTACTATGAAGACTAAAACCCCCCTTGCATATTTTTTTGCTTCTCCAAATCTACACACAGTCAAGTCTCCTTCTCCTCCTTGTTCACCAAGAGTCCAAAATCAAATGGAAGTTGTTAACCCCCCTAAAAATAGGATGGATTCCATAGTGGCTGCAAGATACGCTCCTCTAGTCTTACCTCAACCAGTGAATGCTCTCCCTCCTAAAGATTACTTGAAATGCATGCCCAAATTCACGGGAGAAGAAGATATAACAGTTGAGGAACATCTTGTTTCTTTCTATAGCTATGCAGATAACCAAAATATTGAAAATGAATGTGTTTGGATGAGGTTTTTCATCCAAATCCTTTTTGGTGAGGCTGGGAAGTGGTTTAGGGATCTGGCCCCTGGATCCATTACTGGTATTGAAGAATTGGATGAAGCCTTCTTGAGGAATTGGGGGGGACAAAAAGGAATTTTTGTACTACATCACCGAATTCGGATCCCTAAAAAGGAAAGAAGGAGAGTATGTCTATGAATTTTCTAAAAGATTTAACAAAATGTACAACAAGATCCCTGATGAGATAAAACCCATTGAAACCTCTGCAAAAATCACTTATGCGAGTGCTTTTGACCCTGAATTTTGTCTCCTATTGAGAGAAAGAAGATCACCTTCCTTAGTTCATATGCAAGATGTTGCCTTGGAGATAAAATCCAATATAGTGGCATCAGATAAGCTCAGGGGGAAATCTAATAGGGATAGGAGAAAAAAAAGAGATGAAACTTTCCCTTCTAATTCCTCTGTTCTCCATTCTCAAGTAGATGAGATGACCAAATTAATAAAATCTATTTCTACTGATATTGAGATGTTAAAATCAGAAGGGAAACAGACATACAGAAATTCTCAAAACAATGATAACAGAGGTAACTTTAGGAGACCAAATAATGCTCCCCAAGTATTTCCCAGAAACAGAGAGAGAGATGATCAGAGGGTACAAGCTCCTTTGCAAAATAATTTTGTTGTTGATGAAGAAGAAGAGGAGGTAGAAGTTGATCCTGAGATTCACTGCTTAGGTGACACATCCCCATCCCCACACTTGACTCAATCCTCTTATGAGCAATCTTTAATGGATATTCAAATAAATGAATTAAGTAAGGGAGAGAAAGAAAAATAAAATGATAGTAGATATAATCTGAGATCTAAGAAGAATGAAGAAAAAACAAATCCCCCTAATCATCTTGCTCAAAGAGAATATTATGCCAAGGCTATGACAGTGAGAAGTAAGGAAAAATACTCTCAAAGCCCACAAGTTATGATCAGAAAACCTTTTCCTGAAACCAAAGAGATCTTGAAACCTTCTTATTCTTTTAGTTTTGATAATGAGATCCAGAAAATAAATATCCCTGTACCTTTTTTGGAATTGATAAAAAATGAAGAATTTAAAAAATATCTATCCAAATGCTATAGCCTGAATCATCTCCAAATGTGTTGTTGGGAAAAACACCCTACGGACTAGCAAATAGAGTTCAGACTTTGCATGCAGATATGACCGAATAGAAATTACTTTCTACCTTCATCCCTAGATTTAAATCCCCTTTTCTTAGTAAATGCATGGAAAGATCAACCTACCTCGTTACTGGTGTTTGATGTCGATCCTCCATTGTGCTTGATTACTTGTTCGCAATACTCCTTCCAAAGCTGACCTGCATTCAAGATGAGCAACAACTATGCATGCATACTATTTATATACTAACGGGTTAGAAATCCAAACATATACTGATCAAACTATAAACAGTTCATGAATTGGGACGGGAAAAGCATTTTATTTATTACTTTGAATGAGTCAAATTACAAAAGTTGAGACCGGCCACCGCTCCTCGAACCTGATCCTAGGCTCCTCTTCTTCTGTCCTTCAACTGCTTTTCTTTAAATCTCCTTTGGAACAAGGAAAGGCTAAAGGGTTGGGAAAATGGGAATACGTAAATGGGCAGAGTTTCTTTGCTATAATTTTCCTCCTCCAAATGGGACCCCTACCCCTTCTTTTATAGGCTAGAAGGAGCTAGGTATTTGGACGAACTCTCGGCCATGCATAGCCGGGAGTTTCAGTTAACTCACCCATATCTTTTTGTTCCGTCGACAACTTTCATTTTTTCATGTTTTTGTCGATCCACACAGGCTGTTTTGGGTCAGCGAGTGTGTACACATGTGCAGTAATGGATTAGGGCATGTGGGCCTTTATAAAAGAGGATTTTCAAAGAGTTGTTCAGCAGTGCTTTGGAAAAGAAGGGATATGAGTTGGCCTGATGCCAGGTAAGCATGCGTGGTGCAATTTAGGGTTATAACAGATGCCCCATAATGTGTGAGGTCAGAAGAGCATCTGATGGAAAAAATACATTACCAATCTTTACTGATGTGCCGAACGATTGAGCCCAAGGATTAGGAACCAGGAGGTGTCGTCTGGAAAATAACCAATGTCTCACCAAGGCAGGCATACCCATGCTCGAGATAAAATAGAACCATGGCTACCAATCAAATACACTGTAGATCCATGTCAAATAACTATAAAGAGTAGCCACGAACAATACACAGTGGAGCTACATCTCGAAATCAGAAAGATATACATATAGAGTATCCATCTTCCAGAAGTTGATTCAGCCTGATGGTTGGAGATGAGATCTTCAGAGCTCGAGCAACAACTTCAAAATCTTCAAAACTCGAGTAGGAGTGTAATATGAGTGTACGACTATACTACCTAGAGGTCTTTGACGGCTCGTCGATCATGGACTTGATAATCTTGATGATCAGACTGAAGGCTTCAGTGATTTCGAACAAGGACTTGATTGGATGTTCAGGATGGTCGGGTATGTGGATAAGAGACATATTGCAGAGGGGCCGACTCAGGCTTGGTAACAAACATCCCTTGGATAGTAGCACGACAAATAATGAGACTCAGGTAGCATGGAATTAATCATAAGTCTATGAAGCAGGAGGCAACGCAAACTCTCCATATGTTTGGAAGCAAGGATGATTTTAGGGGCTAAATTTTTCTCATGGGCTAATTTTCCATGGTTTTTCCAAAAACGAGATTCACTATTTTAAAAATGATTCACCCAAATTATATAGGATAAAATTATTTTACCTTAAAAATCGCCAAAAAATTATAAAAACTATATAAAATACTTAGAAATTTGAATATTTTTACAAAAATATCACCAAACATTTATAGTTGACATATGAAGGATTAGTAAGATTCGCCAAGGTTTCTACAT
>ML792011.1:73093-110260 GCA_009831015.1 Picea engelmannii
TGAAAATATGTAATATAATCAAAGTTTTGTTCTAAGAGACATACCCTAAGGAATCGTCGGTGTAAGGTTGGATCATGAACTCGGTATACTCTATTTAGCTGAGACACAACCAGTTGAGCGTCGAGATAGACCCGGAGATGAGAGATGCCCAATGACAAGGCATCACGAAGCAATTCAATAACTGCACTATACTCGAAAACATTATTTTTGGTGTCACCTAAGCATATACCTCCGAAAGATAACAATTGGCCTTGAGGTGTAAAGATTACCCAAGCTGCAGAGGCAAGCCTCCGAGTGTGCCGACTAGCACCGTCTTCATACCCAACGAACACCTCGGAATCACTTGACATCTACCATATTGACGAAAGATAACATCAATGACACGTCTATAACACTTAAAAGAAACTAAAAAGTAATAGTACAAAGACTATACATATGTTACAAAAAGTTACCCACAGTGACCTGCCTATGAGTAATACTTCTTGAGGTAGAGCCCATTTCCAGGCTCTGCCAAAGCATTCCCTTCAAAATCAACCAGATGATAAGCGCCCTTTTTTAATACATATTTTATGATGAAAGGTCTGAACCACATGGGTTTGAATTTTCCTACCCCCAAGGGGTCCTTATCTTGGTCATAGACCAGGACAAGGTCGCCTTTAGAGAAAATTTGAGGACGAACGGACCTATCATACTGACACTTGACCTTATGTTTGTGAGCCTCATTGGCCAGGGCCACATCACGACGCTTCTCAAGGTGTACTAACCATTCTTCAAGTGGAGAAGTGTCTGGCAATAATTGTACTACCAATTTTAGAGATGGGATCTGACATTCGATGGGTAAGACTGCCTCCAGCCCGTAAACGAGTTGAAAAAGTGAGAAACTGATTGTAGTCTTAATAGATGTTCGGTAAGCCCATAATGTTGATTATAACATCAAATGCCAATTTGACTTGGCTGAGTTGATAGTTCGTTGTAGAATAGTCTTAAGAGTTTTATTTACAACTTCTACCTACCCATTAGCTTGGGGGTAGTAGGGTGATGAATGCTCTTGCCGTAACCCAAGCTTTGATGTTAATTCGGTCATCATTTGGTTCTGAAAGTGACTGCCATGGTCAGTAACAATCTCTCTTGTGACGCCGAACCGTGCTATGATCTGGTTGAATAAAAAGAGAGTTGTAGTCTCTCCATCATCTTTAAACGTTGGCATAGTTGTTATTGGATAAATTCGGAAGTGCGGACACAAACCGATCTCCCTAGATCCACCTAGATCTATAGCAAAGCAAGACAGAACATGACTCTTTCCCTAGATTCTAACCATTGAATTAAATAGGAGGCAATAACAAAGAACATACCTTATTATCGCTTCCTATGGTCTTTGTTGCTCCCGCTTCGCTCCAGTGCTCTCGTGCAGCCAAGACCAAGACAACACAAACCAACCAAATTGAAGAAAGCACAATCTATTCAACGGTCAATCTATGTATATGATCAAGGAATTATACAATAAAGTGGAATTAGCTTTATGGGAAAGGAACACGTTATTGTATCATATTAATGGAAAGTAAAGATTACAACCTGAGCCTTGATGTCGCAAACTTCCTTTCGATGGCCCTTGGCTCCGACACACACACTTTATCACTTGCATGAAGAAGATCAACCCCTTTGGATAAACTTGTTGGAGTCTCCAAGTTGTTGTAGCTTCAGTCCTTCACACAATTCTTTCACCAATTCTCCAATGAATCTTGCTTGCTTTCTTGCTCAACCTTTTCCATGAGAATTCACTCAATATATAGGAGAGAATGAATTAGTTACTTGGATAAGAATGATCCCAAAATATCAAGGAATCCAGTACTAGGATAACCATTCGAATGCCATCTCATCCTTCTAGAAGCATCAATAATTCATCTTTTTCCTTGCTTTAGAAAGAGTTCTCACCCTAGAAGTTCAACACAGTGCGAAGTTCTCGTACCCTGGCTTAAGGCAGCCTGTGAGAATCATGCATTCTCGCAGGCAAATATACTAGCAGCCTGTGAATAGTCTTCAAAAATGAGTTTTCTGGAAGAGATGAAAATAACTTTTTCTCAAGAGAAAGTTCTTATGAAGAGCCTGAGTACACCATCATCAATACATCATCATGATGACCAAAATCATGGGTAACAATAGCTTCAACCCACTTAGTGAAGTAGTCTACATCTACAATGATATAGCGGTGCCCCCTTGTTGAAGGGGGGTTGCAAGTAGTTTAATCAATCCCCCACTTGGTGAAGGGACCAACTATGATGACAGGAAACATGGGAGCTGGATGTGCCCTCATCTTCCAAGAGAAGATTTGGCACGGATGGCACTTCTTGACCGATTCCATACAATCTTTGATAAGTGTCGGCCAGAAGTAACCTGCTCGTAGAATATTTTGGGCCATTGCCAACCCAGACAAATGACTACCACAAGATTCGGTATGGCAATAGTTGAGCACGATGACTGCCTCCTCATGTGTGAGACATCGACGTAAGATGCAGTCTACACCTCTCTGATACAACGTATCATCGAGTATGAGATAATTCTTAGCCTGATGGTGTATACGCTGATGTTCATCATGAGAAGCAGAAGTGGGGTACTTCAAAGTCTGGAGATAGATAAGTATATCTTTGTACCAGAGATCTGAAGATGTGATAAAAAACATATCTCCCCAGATAGGCGATTCTTCAGGCACAACGTCACCTGACTCAAGCGGAAGTTATGAAATAAGCTCTGCGAAGACCAATGACTTTTTGTACTTTGCTGAAATGAATTCTAACTCAAACTCCTGGAGGATGACTATCCATCTACTGATTTTTCCGCCTATAACCCATCGTGTCAACATGTATTGGAATGGATTCACAATAGCAATGACGATGGTCTTGCGAAACAGAACATAATGACGGAACCGTTGAACAGCATGAACTGTTGCCAACGCAAGTTTTTCAATATGAGAATAATTGAGTTCCGGTCCTACGAGGCCTCATCTCAGGTAATAGATCACGTATTCTGAGAACAGATCATCCTCCTGAACTAAAACCATGCCAATGGTTGACTTTGCGGCAGCCAGATATAATAAGAAATATTTGTTATAGTTAGGTGGTCGTATTAGAGGGGTCGTTGTGAGAACATGTTTTAATGCGTCGAAAGAGCATTGAGTGGCATCGTCCCAGTAAAAAGGAACGTCTTTCTTCAGTAAGCGCATAAAGCCCTTGGTGATTTCGGCATAGTTGGCGATGAAGTGTCGTAAAAAGTTCACCTTGCCTTGTAGACTCTGAAGTTGAAGAATTGTGCGTGGGGGGGGGCAACTGGATTATTGCCTCCACCTTGAGAGGATCGACCATGATCCCTATTGTTGATACGATGAAACCTAACAAACGTCCTGACGTTACGCAGAAGCTGCATTTGTTTGGATTCAAGTGAATCCTAAAGTAGTGACAACATTCAAAGATTAGTCTAAGGTTTGTGGGATGATCTGTTCTCTTGTGAGATCGTGATGCTAAATCATCTAGGTAGGCCTCGACTATATGCTTGAGATCATGAAAAGCAAAAGACATGGCCCACTAGAATGTGGCTCCAACATTTTTAAGACCAAAAGGCATCTTACGATATGCGAATGTACCCCAAGGACAGATGAATGTTGTTTTGTGTTGGTCTTTTGGTTTGATTTGGATTTGATTATATCCCGAAAAACCGTCCATGAAGGAAAAGGCTTCATAACTAGCACATTCATCAATGATCTGGTTGATGAATGGTGTTGGAAAATTATCTTTTGGACATGCCTTGTTCAAATCACGGAAGTCGGTACATACACGAATCGTGCCTTGTTTTTTATTGACCGACACAGGATTTGACACCCATTGATTCAAATGGATAGGATAGATAAAACCAGCCTTTAGCAATTTCTCAACCTCAATCTTGATGGCTGCTGCTTTCTTTGGATTAACTGGACGAAGCTTTTTTCGAACAGGCTTGGCATCAGGATACGTTGTGATTTCATGTTCAACTATTTTTGGATCGATGCCTGGCATTTCCTCATAAGACCAGGCAAAAACGTCGCAAAATTCTTTGAAAAGATCCGTATAGATTTGAATCTCTTCGGGGGAGCAATCCACTCCGACGAAGATGTTCTCCACGATGCCAGGGTTTCAGGAGATGTTGATTGGTATAGTTTCAGCGATAGTTTCCATATTGCCCTCAGCATAAATTTCATGTGTAGCTAAGAGATTAATAGGACATGACTGATCTCCTGTCATGGTCACAATGAATTCTGCTGCTTCGATCCGGCTTAACTCTGGGAGAAAATATGATCTGTGATGAATATCTTCCCAAGGTTTGTCTAAACTAGTCATTACTTCGATTACTACTTCATCATAAGGCAAGACAAATTCTAACGAATCGATGTTAGCGAGAGAACCCTGAGCCCAAATAGGCTCTAGAAGTGGATCTAACTCTTGTGCAGGAGTTGGATCAGTGTTAGTTGAAGCTTGCTGGACTAAAGAGTACGCTACCTCAGTGGAAGACAAGGGCATGGACATGCTTGGGTGCCCTGTCTTATCCATCGTGGCCGATGGAGAAGGAAGAATCCATGGATCCTCGAAGTAAGTCGTGCAGAACGACGAAACTTGAAAAATATCAACCTTATGGTGATTAGATATAAATTTGATATCGTCGTGAGGAGGTGGGTAATCGAAGGTACCCATCAAGGATGGGCACAAACCAACTCCTACGTTGATGACACCTAGTTGAGGATTATCAATCATCAGGACCATGGATGCCCCCAAAGCTAGGTCAGGTATGGAAAAAGATAATTGATCGATGGTCACTATCCGGCCCTCGTGTGGAAACAACAAGACCCAAAAAACTGTAGCAACCACAGATTGCATAGCATAAGTCCAACTCCGTCCTAACAAGAGGTTGTAGTCGAGGGGAGCATCAACTACCTCTACTTCGACACACATGGTCTTCCTGCCTAACTGCATGGGGAAAGAAGGAACGATGCCATGTGGTCGGAATGAACGACCGTTGAAAGCAGTGAGGAGAGTAGGTGATGGAGACAAAACAGGCTGGCCAATGGCCTTCCAACATGCCAACAACATAACACATGTTGAGGCACCCTCGTCGACCACCGTGCGGAAGATATTCTGAGTAAAAAAAATTGTGGGGTAAGCCACTACTATTTGAAACGCTACGTGGTAAGGTAGACGAGGTTTTAAGTCGGTTGTATCTAACATGATGGTACCCTGATTACAAGTCTTAGTAGAGCCCAATGCGGTTAACACGGCTTTCCTCTGAGCAGGGCAGCTCCGGAGGACCTCCAAAGAAGACATCTCACAAGGGGTTTGTGATAAATCTTCCAGCACAGAGTAGTTCTGGGCGGCCCTTGCATTTGGGTTATGAGAATCTTTTTTAAATGCACCTTTTGGAATGCGTGTCATTGTTTCTCCCAATGTCTTCTCAATCTGTAGAGGAAGAGATGGGAGATCAGCTTCTTTACCCTTCTCAGAAGTGCTTGGTTTACTATAATCATGCGCTCTAGTTGATATGAAAGCATCACCCCTAACCATATATACATTCACGGATGTAGATTTGTTCAGAGGTGGGTAGGTTTCTTGGTTGCCCCCTTCCGTGCTTGCAGAAGCTTGAGTTAGATTTTTCCCATGTTGAAATGGATTAGTCAACACTTCCTATTGTTGCTATGTGACAAAATTTTGGGCCTCTGCAAGTCGAGGACATAGATGGGTCGGGTGGTCTTCTGCGCACAATTTGCATGGATACCTCGCCTTCCATTTTTTAGTGTTGTCCCCGCCAGCATTATCGTTGGGTTTTTTATCCCCCTTACCCTTCTTTCATTGTTTTTTCTTCCCTTCGGGCTGTTGGGTGGCCTTTTGGTTAGTCCACTGCACTGTGTGTACTTATGACGTTTTGGTAGGGGGAGAAGCCAAAGCAGTAGTTTGGTTGGCTGCTGTGTGTTGTATGGCTAACTGATGCAACTACTTTTTCAATTGCTCAGCGGGCTTCGTTTGTGCTGAACCGACAATACCATCGGCATGTGGTCTAGCTCTCTATCTAGTTTTATCCAGTATTGAACGTGGCGCATATGGCAAGATGTTGTATAATAAACCAGACTGAGAATAGATGAGCTCAAACTGTTGAGCCCTCATGATGGCATCTCCTTCGGAGAAAACTCCAGATGTCACGACATCTTTGGATAACTATGGGACCAAAGACTTAAGGAACCACTCAAGCAGGAATGTTGGTGGGACTGGTACCTTGATTAAACTCTTCCAGCGTCTCCATTCTCAGATGTGATCAGAGATATGGTCCGTTGTTGTCTGTTCGAAATTGGCGAGTAGCTATGTTCCAGCGTCGTATCTCACAGGTAACTTGAAATGGTTAAGGAAATCCATCGCCAGTTCACCAAAATAAGAGTATCTTGAGTGATCGAGCTCAATGTACCATTTCACGGCACTCCCAATGAGAGTACGTTGAAATAATCACAACTGTACGGAGTCATCTTCCAATGAGTTAGATGAGCACCAAAGATGAAAGGTAGTCACATGATCTCCTGGATCTTCATTAGGGTTGGCTTCAAACTTTGGAATGTCCGAAGGAAACTTTTTCGGCATAGGAGGCCAACGCGGATCGTGACAAATAGGGTCATTCAACAACCTTGTCAAATCTGGCAAGTGTAAATTCGCCAGGAATGGTAGTTTGGGTTGCTGTTGATAACCTAGGAAAAAGGGTCCTGGAGTTTGTCTGGCACCAGGTTGCCAAGAAAAGTTTGGCTCCTGGCCCGGATTCTGGTAGAAACCATGGCCCTAGACAGCGTAAGGATTTTTCATATGTGGAGACATCATCGGCTGATTTCCCAAATAGGACATAGATTTTTTGGCATGCATTGTATTCAAAGGACTTTGGGAGGGATTACCCCATGTCGGTCCCGTGGGGATAAGAATAGTAGTTTTTCTGGGGTTCCATTGATTGTGGAAAGAATTACCCCAGATCAGCATTCCAGAGGAGGGAATGGATCCTTGCCCTGAATTCCAAGGTCCTGCTATGTTTGCCCCCTGTGCAGGAATAGTACCCTGCACAGGAGTAGATTGTCCAAAAATGGGGTTGCCCCTAGTCAGGAAAGCGGTTGACGAGAAGGTGTTGTTACCAAACGTTCCATTCAAAGAAAATGGTGTCAAACCTACCGGCATACTATGCGAAGGTATTCCTTGACTCCCCGCTCCAAATAAACTATTGTGTGTAGGTTGCCCGGTGGATGGTTGATGCGAGCCACCAAGTGAATGGGATGAAGGAGGGATATGACCTCCTCCGTAAGGAAAAGCGTTAAAAGGAGCAGGAGTGCCCCCCATGTGACCTTGCAGAGGAGCGCTAGAGCTCCCTGCCCCCAGACCCAAAGTCTGTAAAGTGGAGTAGGAAAGTACAGGACTTGTACCCGAACTAGGCATCCCGTATGAGAACGGAGGGCCTGTCGCACTAGGTGTGAAAGGGGATGTGGCCGCCACCAAAGACGGGTTCGGACCACTATGCAAAGTAGTTGTGATTGAGACCATGGTGGCTCAGACCGACGACGGTGGGTTAGGAGATGAAAGATCTCCTGTGGTGAAAACCGTGGTGGGAATTGAAGAATTCCTAGAAGGAGTAACAAGATTTGTTTCCATTGTTGTGTGGGACACTGTCTGTTGCTCGTAAAATTGAATTGGTACAATGAAAGGTGCCAAGAAATCAGTGGTTGGGGTTTCAACCGGGCCAAGAGCGGTTGCTTCCAGGTCCAAAATGGTTGATTCCTCCGGGGGTTGTTCAGGCACAATGGTTTGTAACTCGGACACTTCAAAAGACCCATGTTGGTCTAGCTTTTACCTTAATGGTGGCGGGGGTGGATCCAGTGTAACCAGTGGCATGCCAAGAATCCTTCGTGACCGGCGGAGCTCGAGATCCTCCACTATGTGAGAATATCCAAGACACTCTAAGGTAGTCTAAACGGTCAAAAGTAACACACACTAAAAAAATGTCCCTAGAAGATAAGACAAGCAAACACTAAATTAATTGGAAGAACAGTTACAACAACCAACACTAGAGCAACTTACCGGTGCAAGTGAAACTCGAACACGGAAGCACCCTCTGGGTATACTCTGCAAAGTGTGGCCTGATGTCTATCCTAGGTACCATGGTATACCCCCACAGTCACCTATGTATGTCCCTAAAAATATTGGCAACTAGGTTGCCAGCGCGCGAACAGTCACGAGGCGGGTACAGTCAAAAGTCGGGTAGACCACAATGAGCAGGGTATCGAGCCTGAAACCTGTCAAGGGTATCAAGAGAAACTGTTTCGGAAGACAACTGAGGACCTCGAACGGATTCAAGACCCACGAAGCCCCATGGCAAATGCAAACGATGGAATCCCAAAACAAGCCTTCTATATGTGTTCTCCACTACGATTGGTCCAGCTTTGGAGGGGTTATCTTTGTTACCTTTCCACATGCAACCTTGTGTTTATCCCCTGTGTTAGAGGGGGGTCCCGGATAACTTTCACGACACTAGACTTAGACACTCCCTATCTCAGACTCTAATGTTTGATTTAAAATGGCCTTGAACAATTTACTCTCCAACCTAATCCAAGGCCCTAGTCCTGAACTAGTTTGTGAACCCTATAAACATAAAATTCTAGTAGATTTTAAATTTAGCGTTACTTTGATGGATTTGTCTTACGTCAAGGGGTATGAGGGTGAAACTGATGATGTGTAAAATATGAAAGCAAAAAATGAATGAAAAAGCTGGACACAAAACTTTTACTGAATGCAAAATTTCAACAACTTTTCAAAAGAAATATTTTTTAATTTTTCTAAGATTTTGGACAGCAAACTCAAAAGAAATTTCACTTGACTACAAGCTACTTATGCTCTAAGTAAATTGCAAAAACTTACGAAATAAACGACTTTTCCCTGGCTAATGATGCAGAAACACACTCTTCAACCAAATAAGAAAATGAAAGAGATTTTTTTTTTAATTTAAATGCTAGTAAAGAAAGAAAGGAAAAATACCGACAAGCAAAAAACCAAGAAAAACAATTATGTCCTAAATCGCAGATCGCAAAGAATCAGGTCAAAAATCACACACTAGAAATTTTAAAAACAATGACTCTCACACTTGTCTAAAAACCTTAAAAAAAATTATTTTTATGACAACCTTTTGACTGAGAAAAAGCAAGCTAAGGGTAAGGTGAATCCTAAGCTACTAACTGCTCACACAGAGATTCAAACACCTGAGAGGAAAAATTCTTATCAAGGGAAAGGATGACTGCCTTACGCTCAACAAAAAGTATCATGCACAAGCACGCGACTGTTACTCAAACAAAACGCATGTGAACACGCTTTGGATAGAGACAGAGGGTGTACACACGGGCTGACTTTGTACAGGCCGCGTGTATATCTAAACTCTAAGAAAAAATGAAAACAGACAGACCAAACCAGGAAGAGACCACTGATATTGATAACCAGGATCCCTTGAAGGCTTGGACACTCTTTCTAACAAAAAAATAACTAATGTAAGGAAAAAATGATAAAGCAAAAACAATCTGAGATAGGACTGCTAACAAACAAGACTCAGACAAAATTCAAAAAAAAAAACCCTGAGAATGTGTGATTCTGACAGGGAAGAGGATGACTGCCTCTGAGGTTCTCTGAACTCTACACGCTACTGCTACCTCTACAGCTAGCGTTCACACGCGGGCTGTAAGAGGGTAGGGCACGGGTACATGCGTGTAGACCTTGTGCAGGTCACGTGCACCTCTGTGGGTCCCAAAAAACACAGTCAAACAAAAGTCATGGAAAGCTGGTATGGAAAACCAGACTCCCTGCTAGCTCAAACCTTACAAAAACTAAAAAAGAAAAGACAAGCAAGAAAAACTAGTCTTTAAAACTACCAAAAATGTAAATAAAATTCCAGGAACCCTAGAGAGTCTCCCCAGTATGGTCGCCAATTTTGTTGTTGGGAAAAACACCCTACGGACTAGCAAATAGAGTTCAGACTTTCCATGCAGATATGACCGAATAGAAATTACTTTCTACCTTCATCCCTAGATTTAAATCCCCTTTTATTAGTAAATGCATATGGAAAGATCAACCTACCTCGTTACCAACATTTGATGTTGATTCTCCGTTGTGCTTGATTACTTGTTCGCAATACTCCTTCCAAAGCTGACCTACATTCAAGACGAGCAACAACTATGCATGCATACTATTTATATACTAACGGGCTAGAAATCCAAACATATACTAATCAAACTATAAACAGTTCATGAATTGGGACGGGAAAAGCATTTTCTTTGTTACTTTGAATGAGTCAACTTACAAAATTTGAGACCGGCCACCGCTCCTCGAACCTAATCCTGGGCTCCTCTTCTTCTGTCCTTCAACTGATTTTCTTTAAATCTCCTTTGGCACAAGGAAAGGCTAAAGGGTTGGGACAATGGGAATACGTAAATGGGCAGAGTTTCTTTGCTATATTTTTCCTCCTCCAAATGGGACCCCTGCCCCTTCTTTTATAGGCTAGAAGGAGCTAGGTATTTGGACGAACCCTCGGCCATGCATAGCAGGGAGTTTCAATTAACTCACCCATAGCTTTTTGTTCCATCGGAAACTTTCCTTTTTTCATGCTTTTGTCAGTCCACGCAGGCTATTTTGGGTCGGCCAGCGTGTACACGCATGTAGTAATGGATTAGGACGCATGGGCCTTTATAAAAGAGGATTTTCAAAGAGTTGTTCAGTAGTGCTTTGGCAAAGAAGGGATATGAGTTGGCCTGATTCCAGGTAAGCATGTGTGGTGCAATTTAGGGTTATAACAAAATGCCACTGATTCAATAAATTTGCAAGATGAAAAACCAGCATTGATTTTAGGTCCTTTGATAGAAGACAGAGACAATTCATCCCCACCTTTCTATACCTCACTGAATATACATGATAAGGTGCTTCACAATTGTCTCATGGATTCAGGGGTATCCCACAATCCTATGCCAAAATATGTTATGGATGAACTTGGGTTAGAAATCACAAAGACTTACCATGACTTATATTCTTTTAACTCCAGAAAAGTGAAGTGTCTTGGAGTCATTAAGGATATGGTGGTGACCTTATTTCAGTTGCCCATGAAAAGTATACTTATGGATATCGTAGTTGTTGATGTTGCCCCCAAGTTTGGCATTCTCTTGTCAAGATCCTGGATAAAAAGACTTGGGGGAACCTTGCAGATGGATCTTTCTTATGCTACTATTCCCACTTTTGGGGGAGAGCATAGAAGACTTTACAGGGAAGCTCAATTGTCTTACATCATTAGTGATGAATCAAACCCCACAAATCACCCTATTTTTTCTTTTGATACAGATCTAGGATCTAGCATTTTGCATCTCACTGATGCTCCTGAAGCCCCTCTAGAAATCAGAAAATAGTCCATTACCTTTTCTGAGGAGCCTCTTCTAACCACTTATGTATGGAAGATGTTATTTGATGGAGCCTCTTCTAAGGAAGGTGTTGGTGCTGGGGTGATCTTTGTTTCACCAACTCAAGAAACTATATCTTTGTCATATAAACTAGAATTCGAAACTACTAATAATGTGGAAAAATATGAAGATCTTGTCTTGTGACTGAGGGATGCTAAAGACATGGGAATAGAAGAGCTATCATTATTTGGGGATGTTGAATTAATAGTCCATCAGATTAAAAATCTTTATCAAACAAAGCACCCTAGGCTTAGATCTTACAGAAATGAAGTATGGGACTTGGTGGACAATTCTTTCTCTGCTTTTAACATATCATTTGTTCATAGAGAAGAGAATACCATGGTTGATTCTTTTGCTGTATCAGCAAGAAACTTCAGAATTCCATTACCACCTAAAATCAAGTATGATGTAGAAGTCAAGTACAGGCCTTCTATATCGGACAATGTGAAATATTGGAAGGTGTTCGAAGATGATGTAGAACTTAAAAAAATTCTCGAGACTGTTGATGAGTTTTCTTCATTACACATTGATCAGGATCATGATTCAGAAATTACTCCTCATGCTGATGTTTTCCTCAATACAATTGCTAATCATCATATTGTGCAACTGCCTAGAAATCATATTCCAAAAGGATTGGTTCCTTTGGAAAAAGTATTTGACGGGAATGATGTGGAAGTGAAAGGGAAGATATCCATCGATGATTTTGATATAACAGAGTGCAATGTGGACACTGAAAAGAATCTGAAATATGTCAAATTGTCAAGCAGCCTTTCAGAAGAGCAGAGGGAAAAATATACTAAGTTGTTGAAGGAATTTGTTAATGTATTCTCTTGGACTTATGAAGATATCATAACTTATGACACAAGCATTATAGATCACAATATCCCATTAAAATAAAACACCAAACCCTTTAGGCAAAAGTTGAGGCAAATCAATCATATGTTGTTGCATGTCATGGAGAAAGAGGTTAAAAAGATTTTAGATGCAAACATTATCATTCCTTTGAGGTATTCTAAATGGGTGGACAATTTGGTCCCAGTAAGAAGAAAGAATGTGTTAGCATCATAAGTCACTCCTCGATTGCCTGCAGGAATAGAGCCTGACACCCATCAGTTTAATGTCACGATTTGTTTAAAGAGGGGTGATCGAATGGAAGCAAACTCGGAACAATATCGTCTGAACTCAGAAACTAGGCCAGGCATGCACAGGCGAGTGAGGTCTTAGATAAACTTCAAACAGTGAGTCATAGTAAGGGTGAGTAGGGGGAAGACTTGCATGATAAAAGTGTGAAGATCTATCATAAACATCAGGTTTGTAATAGACTGGAGAAGAAAGCATTCGAACGCAACATCCTCTTACATTCAAACACAGAAGACCAGAGAATACAATAATGTCACAAAAAATCCTTTATCATAACATAACTGCAACAATCCACGTGAATCATTCGATCATGGACTCTCTGATATAAGATGAGAACATAGATGGAAAAGGAGAATTGTTTGTCATAAAACAAGAAATCTCAAACACGGATACACAACCCAGATAACTAGAATGTTAACTGAAACTTTACAGTCGGGAGCTTATCTCTACCATCGATAGATGCAAAAATGGCGAAAACGCCTTCATATACTCAGAACAACAACAACAGCGGAACCGAGACATTGCATTGAAAGCTTTGCGTTTGCATGGCTTCTGACAGTCAACATCTGAAATATCGTGCAACTTATGCCAGACGCAATCTAACTCTTGACAGTTCCAACGACGAATCGACGTGCCTTTAATTCATTGTTGTGCTTTCCCATTATGGAGGAGGCGATGTCTAACCACCACCAACCGCTTCAATAACTGCTTCATCGGGATTAAGGATGGCCCGGCCAACTTGGTACCTTCGAGACGTGGAGGGCCTCCCGCGCTGCCACCTGGAATAACTGACTGGCTTAAAGAATAGGCATGGAGACTAGCATGGAAGATGGGGCATAGGAACGGAGGGGAGTGGAGAAGAAGTGATGAGGGAGCGAGAGAGGTTGCAGGGGAGACACATGGCAAAAGGTGATAAGCGGAGGAGGCAGGAGAGTAGATGTGATGGACACATTTTAGTGGGAGGCTGACGTGGAGGGAAAGAGACACGTGGCAGGTGGTGAGTGGACGATGAGATGGGGAAAGGACCTCTTGGATTAAAGAGTGGAGGAGGACAAATGACACATGGCAACAGGGGAAAGGTGGTTCTGGAAGATGACATGACGAAGGAAGGGCTTACGCTGGCTAAACACAGAACAACTGAGAAGGACTGGATTGTCCAAGCGTCGTTGATCCAGGCGCGCTGATCTTGGCCGTCGGAAAGCTGCACGCCCAATTCCAGACCCCCCCCCCCTCCGCTTAAAGGTAGAAAAGCAGGGGGGTCCAAAATTGCCTTTATCGTCGTTGATCCGGGCGCTACGATCGGGGCCGTCGAAGAGATGTGCTCCCGATTCCGGACCCCCCCCCCCTCCGCTTAAAGGTAGAAAGGCGGGGGGGGTCCGGAATCTCATATATGTCGTTGATTTGGGCGCGTGGATGCACACCGTCCAGATCCGTTCACTGCTTACCACAGGCACATTTACATCCGAACTTAGGACAAGTGGGTTTTTAACCCATTCCTTTGCATTCTAACCCCCCCTTACAAGAAATATCGTTAACATTTGGCTCCATGGGGGATAGAGTCGTCCATGTGATGCTCTAAGAACATTTTTGCAGATTTAGTGCCTTGCTGTTGGGCTATGGAGTCATTTATTAAACTGAAAACAAAAACAAAAAACAATATTTACAAGATAAAAGAGCCGACTTCGGCTCACAAAAAGCATTTTTTTCAAGAAATGCCCATTTACTAGGCCACTAAAAATTTCTTTGCCTTCCAGATCCTGCAACCTATAAGTGTTGTTTGGAAATACTTCAAGGATCCTGAAAGGTCCCAACCAGAGGGCATCAAATTTACTGTGCTTGCCCCTGTCCTGCCTGGGTGCATCCCATTTGAGTACCAGGTCACCCTGCTCGAATTCTTTCTTTCTGCTTTTTCTGTCAAAAGCCTGCTTGATCTTCTGCTGATGACTAAAAGCCTTGTCCAAGACCTGTTCTCTGATCTGCTGCACCTCCACCATCTGATGAATCCTTCTAACCACATGGTTAGTTTCTCCTTCAAAATCTTGAAGGAAATTCACCACAGGTAAGGCGAGTTGAGTGGGGAAAACGGCCTCTATTCCGTAAACCAGTTGGAAAGGTGAGATACCCAGGGATTTCTTCGTTGTCACCCAATCGGCCCAAAGAGCAAATTTGAGCTTTGAGTCCCAAGCCCTCTTATTGTCCTCCAGTAGCTTTTTGATAAGCTTGATTAGGATTTTATTGGAGGACTCTGCCAGTCCGTTTCCTTGAGGATAGTATGGAGTAGAGTGAACCAGTGAAATCCCAAATTGTTCACAGAACTTGACCAGAAGCTCAGACCTGAAGGGAGCGGCATTGTCAGTGACAATCCTGCTTGGACAGCCAAATCTGGCTATGATGTCTTCCAAGAGGCTGATGATTACTTTTTGAGAAGTGCTCCTGGTGGGGACAACCTCTATCCACTTGGTGAAATAATCAGTTGCAGTGAGGATCCATCTGTGCTGGCCACTTGAGGGAGGATGAATCTCTCCAATGAAATCCAATCCCCACTGCTGAAAGGGTGCTGAAACTACTACAGGCTTTAATGGAAGAGATTTGAGTTGCTGCTTACCTGAGAACTTCTGGCATTTGATGCAAGCCCTGACTTCCCTGCAGACATCAGTAAACAAGGTAGGCCAGTAATACCCAACCCGGAGGATTTTGTGGGCTGTGGTCTTCCAAAAATGATGACCTCCGCAGAGACTGCTATGGAAATCGAACATCACCTTCTGGGCTTGCAGCAGGTCCAGACATCTTAATAGTATCCCCAGAGGGTCTTTCCAATACAAGGCTTGGTCAATGAGACAATATATGACCGCTTTGAGATTCAAAGCTCTGGCCCTACTCTTTCCCAATCCATCAGGAGGCTTTAATTCTTGCAGAAAGTACAAGATATCCCTGTACCAAGGACATGCTGCTAGTGGTATGATGGTCTGAGAACCTCTGCCGGATGACTCAGCTTGCTCATTGATGAAGTTAATCCCCAAAGCCTTGCAATTAGATTTAGCAAGTAGCTTGGCCAGACCCTGCCCCTTTATCAGCTTGGTGGGCTTAATCTCTAGGTCAAATTCCAGGATCTTGGCGATCCATTTACCCCTTCTCCCATCTATGTCAGGCTGTATAAGAATGTCCTTCATAGAGGTTGAAGGGACATATGCAATGATTTTTGAGTGCAAGACATAGATCCTGAAAGCTTTGAGAGCTTTCACCAATGCATAGGCCTGCTTCTCCATGATCTCATATCTGATTTCAGCATCTCTCTGTGCCTTGCTGTAGAAAGCAATAGGTTGCTCTCGTCCTTGATCATTTTTCTACAACAAGACTGTTGCTACCGAGTCATCAGAAGCAAACGAGAAAATCGGGAAATCTTTAGAATAATCAGGACTGATTAGCACAGGTGCCTCAGTCAACGCTCTCTTTATTTGGGAAAAATGTTCCCTGGGTTCAGCAATCCATTTCACTTCATTTCCCTTCCTGAGCATGGTTGTGATGTGTTTCACCAGCTCAGCAAAGTTTGAGATGAATCTCCTCAGAAAGTTAACCTTCCCCAAAAATGCCTGAACTTCCTTCTTAGACCTGGGAAGTGACAGGGTCTGGAGTGCCTCTACCCTGCTAGGGTCAATCCTTACTCCTTCTGCTGACACTATATGACCTAACAGCTTCCCCTCCTTCATAGAAAACAATGATTTTTTGGGGTTTAAAGATAGGCCATACCTTCAACACTTCAGGAAAACTCTTTTCAAGTGGCAGCAGTGCTCTTTATCTGTCTTAGAGAAGATTGTGATGTCATCTAGATATATCACCACAAATTGGTCCTTTTCCCTGATGAAGGCTATGTCCATGGCTCGCTGAAATGTTGCTCCTGCGTTCATCAGCCCAAAAGGCATTTTGGCATACATGAATGTGCCCGAAGGAGTGGTGAAGGCTGTTTTTTCTCTATCCTCAGGCATGACTGATATCTGATTGTATCCAGAGAAACCATCAATCATGGATATTCTAGATGCACCGGTTACCCTCTGCAGTATGTGTTCCATGTTGGGCAGGGGGTAATTGTCCTTCTTGGAGCTTCTATTCAGGTTCCTGAAATCAACGCAGAGTCTGATTTCCCCACTTTTCTTTATCACCGGGACCAAATTGGCCACCCACTCAGATTATCTCAAGGGGACAATGATCTGGGCATCCAGCAGTTTCTTTACCTCTCTCTCCATGATAGGTAGCAACATGGGATTTATCTGTCTCATCTTTTTCTTAAATGGCTTAGCCTCCTCTTTCAGTGGGATCTTGTGCTCAATGACTGATGTGTCATACGTCTTGAGATCTTCATAGGTCCATGCAAACACATCAGCAAACTCCTTCAACAACTTAGTATATTCGACTCTCTGCTCCTCGGTCAAACTCCTTGACAGCTTGACAAACTTAGGCTCCTCAGGTGTGCCTATGCTGCACTCAGCTGTGTCGTCATCATCCCTTGAAACTTTACCCTTCACTGCCACATCATTTCCATCGAACAGTCTTTCTAATGGGATTAGTCCTCTCGGAATGTAATTGCTCGGTAGTTGAATAATCTGGCGATTAGCGATTTTATTTAAAAGTTCCTCAGGGTGACAGTCACCTTCCATGTCGGGATCCTCATCTATGTGCAATGCAGAAAAGTCATCGATGGATTGGAGGAATTTCTCGATTTCCTGATCATCCTCAAACACCTTCCAGTGTTTGACGTTGTCTGGTATAGAGGGCCTATATTTTATCTCAACATCGGATCTGACCCCAGGCGGTGCAGGAACTTCGAGCAAGCTAGATGTGACAGCTAAAAAATCAGCTGAAGCATTTTCCTCCCTTGGAACATAAGAAATATTAAAAGCCAGAAAGAAATTATCAACTAGGTCCCATACCTCATTTCTGTAATTCCTAAACTGAGGATTCTTAACCTGATAAACATTTTTTACCTGCTGGATGATCAACTCTGCATCTCCGAACATAGCCATCTCCTTAATTCCCATTTCCTTGGCATCTCTTAATCCCAGAACCAGAGCTTCATACTCTGCCACATTGTTGGTGATTTCGAATTCCATCTTGTATGATAGAGATATGGTCTCTCGACAGGGTGATATGAATACCACTCCGGCACCTGCACCTATACTGGAGGAAGCTCCCTCAAAGAACATTTTCCAAACAAAGGTGGTTGGAGGGGGTGTCTCCTGATTAATAATGGGCTACTTTCTGATCTGTAAAGGGGCCTCAGGGGCGTGGGTGAGCTGTAGTAAACTGGAGCCTAAATCAGTGTCCAAGGCATAGATGGGATGATTGGTAGGGTTGGCTTCATCACTGATTATGTAGGCCAGATGGGCTTCTCTGTATAGTCTTCTATGCTCCCCTCCAAACACTGGGATAGTGGCATATGTGAGGTCCATCTGCAAGGTTCCCCCCAGTCTTTTTATCCAAGATCTTGACAATAGCATGCCAAACTTGGGGGGAACATCAGCCACTACAATATCCATGACCATACTCTTCATGGGCAGCTAAAACAAAGAAACTACCAGGTCCTTGATAACTCCCAAACATTGAACCCTCCTGGAGTCAAAAGAATAGAGGTCATGATAGGATCGGGTGTCTTCTAGTCCTAACTCTTCCATGACAGTTTTGGGCATGAGGTTGTGAGAGGCCCCTGAATCCATAAGGAAATTATGTAGTACTTTATCATGTATGTTCAGGGATGTGTAGAAGGGAGGGGATGAATCATCTCTATCTTCTACCATGGGACCTAGGACAATTGCAGGCCTTTCATCTTGGAGGTTTATGGAGTCTATGAGTGGGTATGAGGCTTCAGATTTCAACAGCTCAGAGAAGCGTTTTTTGAATTCCCCATGCTTAATTAACTCAGTGAGTGGCACAGGAATTTTGATCTTTTGGATCTCATGTTCGAAATTGAAAGAAGATAAAGGCTTTGGGATTTCTCTAACTTTAGGAACATGATTATGGACAATGGGAGAGAGAGGTTGAGCCTTCGTGCCTTTGTGAGCATCTGCTGCTTCATTAGCAGGTTTCTCTGTTCTAGTGGATGGCTCAGGAACATCAGGTGGTGTTGCCCTTTTGTCGGACCTCAGGTTGTACCTGCCTCGACCGTCGCTAGCTTTGTCTCCCTTGCTCAATTCATTTAGCTGACTATCCATGAGAGACTCTTCATAGGCTGTCCGAGTGAGATGAGGAAAAGGAGGAGTGTCTTCTAAGCAGTGGATTTCAGGGTCAAGATCATCTGTTTCTCTTTCCTTCTCATCAGCCACCAGATTGTTCTGAAAAGGGGGTTGAATTCTCTGGTCTTCTCTGTCTATTCCCCTTTCCCTGTGTATAGTTGGGGGAGCCACATTATTATTTGGCCTCCTGAAACCTCCTTTATTTTCGGTGTTCTGAGGGCCCTTATACATTTGTTTCCTTTCCACCTTCAATATCTCCACTTCTTCGGTCAGAAACTTCATCATCTCGGTCAGCTCATTCACTTGAGGGTGGGGCAACGATGGGCCAGAAGTTGAGGTTTCGGATATTCCCTTTCTTCTATCTGTGTCAGATTTGTTCCTCAGTCTGTCAGATGCCAATATGTTGGATTCCACTTCTACGGCAACGTCTTGCATTTGAGCTAAGGAGGTAGCTCTTCTTTCTCTTAATAGCAGGCAGAAATCAGGATCAAATGCACCAGCATATGAAATTTGGGCAGAGGATTCTAAGGGATTTATCTCTGCAGGGATCTTATTGTACATCTTATTAAATCTTTTGGAGAAGTCAGAGACAGACTCTCCTTCCATTTTCCTCAGAGACCCAAACTCTGTCATGTAATACATGAAATCTTTTCTATCTCCCCACTGCCTCATGAAAACGTTATCCAAGGCTTCAATGCCAGCGATAGATCCAGGGGCCAATCCTCTGAACCATTTCCTTACCTCTCCATCCAGGCTCTGGACAAAGACTCTCATCCAGACATCTTCGTTCTCAATATTCAAGTTGTCTACATAACTGTAAAAAGTAGCTAGGTGCTCTTCATCAGTTATATCCCCTTCTCCAGTGAACTTGGGCATATATTTCAAATAATCTCCAGCAGGGAGGGGATGCATAGGATGCGGTAGGATTAAAGGAGCATATCTAGCAGTGACTATGGCATCCATTCTATTCAGAGGGGGATTAGCACCAGCCATAGGGGTATTAGGTAGAGGATAACTTGGAGGAGAAGGAGTGTGGACTAGAGATGTCGGAAAAGAGGTTCTAGGAGGAGACAACGGAGAAAACAGAGAGAGAGCCAAGGGACTTGAGTGTGCAGACGCTTCTCTCTGTACAGTAGTAGCAATAAAAGGAGGGGTGGTGAAACCTTCATATGGTTGAGGTCTATGTTGAGGCACAACTTCCAGGGAGGGGGGAGTGACAAGGATCTCTCTTTCTGATACCAGACCAGGAGGAGAAAACTCAGCAGGAACACTCCCGAAGTTCAGAAAAAGGGAAACCTCAGAGGAAGGACGACTAGGAAGCTGAGAACAAGAAAATGGAGTTCTCACAGAAGGGGATGGCGTATTACCTGTTTCAGCAATGGAAGCTTCTTTTGCAGAGCTCTTTCCCTTTCTGCAAACTGCTTCTGAGTCAGCTTCTGGTGTATCTAAAGGCAAGTGTGGATTAGACCTCGTGTGTCTACCTCTCGAAGCCACAATTGATAGAGCAGGTTCTCCTCAGCAGATTCGTCACAATGGAGTCGTCAGGTGCACAGTAGCAATATTCAAGCTCTGATATCTGATGCACCTTCAGAATCAGTTGATCTTTGTCATTCAATCCTGGGGAAAATATTCAACTTCATACCCGGAAACGACGCCAGAAATGTTAGAGTCAGAAGTCACTCCTAGATTACCTGCAGGAGAAGAGACTGACACCCATCAATTTAATGTCACGATTTGTTTAAAGAGGGGTGATCAAATGGAAGCAAACTCGGAACAATATTGTCTCAACTTAGAAACTAGGCCAGGCGTGCACGGGCGAGTGAGGTCTTAGATAAACTTCAAACAGTGAGTCGTAGTAAGGGTGAGTAGGGGGAAGACTTGCATGAGAAAAGTGTGAAGGTCTATCATAAACATCAGGTTTGTAACAGACTGGAGAAGAAAGCATTCAAATGCAAGATCCTCTTACATTCAAACACAGAAGACCAGAGAATACAATAATGTCACAACAAATCCTTTATCATAACATAACTGCAACAATCCACGCGAATCATTCGATCATGAACTCTCTGATATAAGATGAGAACATAGATGGAAAAAGAGAACTGTTTGTCATAAAACAAGAAATCTCAAACACGGATACACAACCCAGATAACTAGAATGTTAACTGAAACTTTATAGTCGGGAGCTTAGCTCTACCATCGATAGATACAAAAATGGTGAAAACGCCTTCATATACTCAGAACAACAACAACAGCGGAACCGAGACATTGCATTGAAAGCTTTGTGTCTGCATGGCTTCTGACAGTCAACATCTGAAAGATCGTGCAACTTATGCCAGACGCAATCTAAATCTTGACAGTTCCAACGGTGAATCGACGTGCCTTTAATTCATTGTCGTGCTTTCCCATTATGGCGGAGGCGATGTCTAACCACCACCAACCGCTTCAATAAATGCTTCATCAGGATTGAGGATGTCCCGGCCAACTTGGCACCTTTGAGACGTGGAGGGCCTCCCGCGCTGCCACCTGGAATAACTGACTGGCTTAAAGAATAGGCATGGAGACTAGCATGGAATATGGGGCACGGGAACGGAGGGGAGTGGAGAAGAAGTGATGAGGGAGTGAGAGAGGTTGCAGGGGAGACACATGGAAAAAGGAAATAAGCGGAGGAGTCAGGAGAGTAGATGTGATGGACACATTTTAGTGGGAGGCTGACGTGGAGGGAAAGAGACACGTGGCAGGTGGTGAGTGGACGATGAGATGGGGAAAGGACCTCTTGGATTAAAGAGTGGAGGAGGAAAAATGACACATGGCAACAGGGGAAAGGTGGTTCTGGAAGATGACATGATGAGGGAAGGGCTTATGCTAGCTAAACACAGAACATCTAAGAAGGACGGGATTGTCCAAGCACCGTTGATCCGGGTGCGCTGATCTTGGCCGTCGGAAAGCTGCACGCCCAATTCTGGACCCCCCCCCCCCTCCGCTTAAAGGTAGAAAGGTAGGGGGGGTCTGGAATTTCCTTTATCATCGTTGATCTGGGCACTATGATCGGGGCCGTCGAAGAGATGTGCTCCCGATTCCAGACCCCCCCCCTCCGCTTAAAGGTAGAAAGGCGGGGGGGGTCTGGAATCTCATATATGTCGTTGATTTGGGCGTGCGGATGTACGTCGTCCAGATCCGTTCACTGCTTACCATGGGCACATTTACATCCGAACTTAGGACAAGTGGGTTTTTAACCCATTCCTTTGCATTCTAACCCCCCCTTACAAGAAATATCGTTAACAGAATGGAGAAATCAGACTTTGTGTTGATTTCTGAAATCTGAACAAAAGATCAAAAAAGGATAATTACCCTTTGCCCAAGATGGATCACATATTAGAGAAGGTGACAGGAGCATCCAGGATGTCCATGGTTGATGGTTTTTCTAGGTACAATCAGGTCTCTATTTTTCCAAAAGATAGAGAGAAGACGGCTTTTACCACTCCTTGGGGTACATTTATGTATGCCAAGATGCCCTTTGGTTTGATGAACACAGGGGAAACTTTTCAGCGAGCCATGGACATAGAATTTATTGGAGAGAATGATAAGTTTGTTGTTATCTATTTATATGACATAACAGTGTACTCTCATTCTGATAAAGAACATTGTGATCACTTAAGAAAGGTTTTCTTGAAATGCAAAAAATTTGGCCTTTCTTTGAATCTGAAAAAATCATTGTTTGCCATGAAAGAAGGAAAATTGTTGGGGCATATCATGTTAGCTGAAGGGGTAAGGATTGATTTCAGCAAGGTTGAAGCTATACAAACATTGTCACTTCCGAGATCCAAAAAAGAGGTTCAATCTTTTCTGGGAAAAATTAATTTTTTGAGAAGATTTGTGTCAAATTTTGCTGAGTTGGTTAAGTATATCATAGCCATGTTGAGGAAGGATAGTGAAATCAAATGGACTATTTAGTCCCATGATTCTTTTGATAAATTAAGAAATCCTTGACCAAAGCCTCGGTTCTTGTTAGCCCAGACTACTCCAAGGACTTTCTTATTTTTTCTTTTGCCTCTTTTGATACAGTAGCAACAATCCTATTGCAGAAGAACATTGAAGGCTTAGAGAAGCCCATTGCCCTTTTCAGCAGGGCAATGAGAGATGTTGAATTAAAATATGACATCATGGACAAGCAAGCCTATGCATTGGTTATATCTCTTAAGTCCTTCAGATTTTATGTCCTACATTCAAGAGTTATTGCTTATGTCCCATCAGTTGCTGTAAAACAAATTCTTATTCAGCCTGATATAGATGGAAAAAGGAGCAAGTGGATTGTTAAATTACTTGATTTTGATTTGGAAATTAAGCCTACCAAATTGATTAAAGGCCAGGGTTTAGCCAAGATCTTGGCTAAATCAAATTGCTCAGCATTGGAGGTGAATTTCATCCACTCATGTTCAAATAATATGCAGGTTGAATTAACTAATAAAGGTTCTCAAATCATCTCTGCATTGGAAAATTGCACCTGGTACAAGGAAATTATATTTTTCCTGTAGAATTTACAGCCTCCAAATGGTACGGAAAGAAACAAGATAAGAACCTTAAAGCTCAAATCAATAAAATATTACCTTGTTGATCAAGTTTTGTATTGGAAGGATCCACTAGGAGTGCTTTTAAGATGCCTAGACCCCCAAGAAGCCCAAAAGATTATGTCTTATGTTCATGACAGTTTATGTGGGGGGCATCATTATTGGAGAACCACGGCATACAAGATCCTTAGGGCTGGGTATTTTTGGCCTAGTTTGTTCACTGATTTTTGTGCTAAGATCAGAGCTTGTGCTAAGTGTCAAAAGTTCTCTGAAAAGCATTAGCTTAAGTCTTTGTCATTAAATCCTATGGCAGCTTCAGGACCTTTCCAGCAGTGGGGCCTAGATTTTATTGGGGAAATTCATCCTGCTTCCAGTGGTCAACATAGATGGATCTTGACTACTACAAATTACTTTACTAAATGGATTGAAGCTATTCCTACAAGGAATGTTGCCCACAAAGTGATCATTGGTTTTCTTGAAGACATCATGGCAAGGTTTGGGTGTCTTGACAGAATCGTCACTGATAATGTTGCATCTTTCAAGGATGAACCATTGATTTAGTTTTGTGAATAGTTTGGGATCAATTTGATTCATTCTACCCCTTACTACCCTCAGGGAAACAGGCTTGTAGAATCCTCAAACAAAATCATTATAAATATTATTAAAAATTTGTTAGAGGATAAAAAAAGGCATGGGACTCAAAAATCAAATTTTCTCTATGGGCTGACAGAGTGACGGTAAAAAGGTCCCTAGGACTTTCCCCTTTCTAGATGGTGTATGGAGTTGAAGAAATTTGTCCTTCTCATCTTGCCTTACCTGTGGAAAAATTATTCCAATATTACCAAGGGGAGCCTAATCATCTGATCAGAAGGATTCAATAGTTGGTTGAAGTGCAGCAGACTCGGGAGTAGCTTGTAGACAAAGTATATGACCATCAACTGAAGATCAAGCAGGCTTTCGACAAAAAAGTGAGCAACGAGGATTTTCAATTGGGAGATCTGGTGCTAAAGTGGGATGCACCTAAGAAATATAAGGGAAAGAACGGTAAATTTGAAGCTTTATGGACCGGTCCTTTCAAAATCTCTGAGTTATTCTCTAATAACACTTTCAAGTTGCAGAATATGGAGAATGAAGAGGTTTTTGGTGGCCCTGTCAATGGGTATTTCCTGAAAAAGTACTTTGCTTGAGCCTCGAGTGGCTCTTCATGTCATTGTAAATATCATTTTCTTTTTATTTTTGTTTCAATAACTGACCCCATAGCCCTAGGATAAGGCACTAAGTCTACTCATTCTTGGCAGCCCGTAGGGGGCATGCCATCCCCTGTGGAGCCAATGTTATCACACTAAATTGTCTTGGGTATTTTAGTTTGTTTTTATCCTTTTTTAAGCCTTAGATTTTAAAATTTTTAAAGTTTCATCCCTTTAAAGTTTATGTTTGGTAGGACCCCTTAGATGATTAAAGTTTTGAGTCATAGCTCTAGTTTGATCCTCAAATTGATTTTTGGACTTCAACCCTTTTTAGTTCATGACTTAAGTTTTGGACCCCGTCATGATTTGTCATTAGGATCGATCCCTCCCCTCCCATGACCAGGCTGTTTTGACACACCATTCTCCTCACTCATGACCTCGTGGGCATGACTTGTTTTCCTTGCTTACCTGTCCAATCATTTTTTAAAATTGGAGCGTTGCTCACTCATGAGGCGGTTTTGTAGCACCTTACTTGTTCATCATGATTTCCACCATGAGTTATGATTACCACAACTGATGTCATGTTCCTTGTTTTCAGTGCCAGGAGTTGGTTAAAATATACCTCCAAGATCTTACATTTACGAGCCCTGATAACGGTTTTTGATTTGAAAATTCATGAATGTTGCACTGCTCAAACTAATAGTTCTGACCAGGCGACAATGGAGCGACCAAATTTGATGTTGAGGTAGATTCGAGGGCCGAAATGTTCACAAATTCATCCTGAGATTTCGCTGAATATTCTAACAGGTGTCTACTCCACAGGTATCCCGTGTTGCCTCCTCTACATATTAGTTTTCACAAAAAATTAGCGCTCAGGTTTTGGTTTATCGAGATTGCACAATTGTAAGGGACTAATCTTCACATGATAACCTTGTCTCCTTTCTTTTCAAACCTGTGAACTCCATTTCCTGTACCTAGGTCTGATTACTTCTATCTTCCATAGTCATTGAGGTTGCAAGCACCTAAATAGCCTATCCTCTGCATATGCATCACGCTACCCAGAGGTGCTGCTTAAACTCTTTGTGTCTCACCTGCTTCCTTTCATTTTGGAGTTAAGTGTTTTTACTCAGTTACAAAAGGCCAATTAAAGATTACCCCCTCATTGTCTACACTCTCAAATACCTGTACAAATCCAAGGGTGTAATTCCCACAGTCAAGCTTGGTTTACTAGCACCAGACTGTTTTAAAAGGTTAGCCTTGTACATTTGAAGCCCGATTTTAAGTCTTCTTGGTTATTACTATCCCATAATCCTTTAAAATCTCTCATTCTAAGCCATGGAGACTCCTCAATCGAGGAAGACACAGAAAGGTGGCAAGGTGGTTAGGACAGAACCTGTGGATATGCATCTTTTTTATACAGATCCCATGGCAAGAGAGGTTTTTCAAAGAGTGGGATGCCTCTCTTTCTGCCAGAATATGCAGAGAGGCGATCCAGAGGTGACGAGATAGTTTGCATTACATTTTGATGGCAGGAGAACCAAGGTTGGGGATTTGGAATTTGAGGTGATTGAAGCCTCTATCTCAGCTGCAATAGGAATCCCCATTACAGATGAAAAGTGGTTCAAAGCCATGGATTTGAGTTCAGCCTATGCCAAAGATCTTTTTAAACCTGAACATCAAGCCAGTGATTTGTCTAAAGGTGTGCCAAGGAGTCAATTGATTGAACAGTTTGACAGAATATTGAAGATCATCCAGAGATATTTTACATGTGAAGGGAGATTTAACACATTGTACCAGTACCATATAAGGCTTTTGCTTCATTTTACTGGTAAAGTTGAAATGAATATCCCTTATTATTTTTTAAGGAGCATAGGTAAGATGTCAGACAGGATTCAATCCAAATATAAGGATGTGGATTCTATCCTTTTCCACTCTGGATTGATCAAAATTCTAGTCTCTGAGGAATTGGGTAAGAAAGAGATTTCATGGGAGAATTTTGTTGTTACGTCTCATTTCAAGTTGGATCTAGCATATACTCCTCAATCACAGAATGCAAGTCCATTATCACCCACCAGTTTTGTTAAAGAAAGGACCAGTAGGAAGAGAAAGGGCAGAGCCCCTGTTCAAGTTTCAGAGGTTAGCAAGCAAGTTACAGGAGCTGAGGAGAAATCTTGTCCTTCCCTAAAAAGATATTTTTCACCACCTCCTCCACTAAGGTTAGAAGAGGTTCCTTCTTCTACCAAAACTACATCCAACAAAGGGAAGAAGCTACACTTCCCCTCTTCTCCTCCACCAGTCAATACCAAGGGATGAAGACCTTTCACAAGATCATCAATTCCTAGGGGAGTTGTTGAAGAACAGTCTCTACCTGAGATCCCTGTACAAAAGAAGAAGGATAAAAGAAAAGCCACCAAGAAGCCTGATGAAGTAGACAAGGCAATCCCTATGCAAATGTAAGAGGAGACTAAGAAAAAACCTATTGAAAATGTGCATGTCACTGCTCCACCTGACATTCAGACCTTCAAAATACTTATCAAGCAACTTAGGGATGCAAGAAAAGAGGTGGCTCAGTTGAAAACAGAGGCCATGTCTGACAGGGTGAAAATGAAATAGATCATGGATGTCTACAGCCATACCCTTGACTTAGAGAGGTTTGCAACAAGAAAGGCCCAGCCCCTTCACGCTCATCTCCAAAACCTTTATAGGCAGAATAGAGGTTTTCAATCTCAGAAAAGGAAACTCAAGGCAGAGTTGCAGCATTTTCAAGATGAAGTAGCTCAAAGAAACTTGCAGGTATTGGTTGAATCTACCATTGAGAAAGAGACATTGGCAGTCAAAGAGAGCACAACCCCACTGAAAAGTCCAGTCATTGCTAGGAAGAAGAATCTTGTTGTGCCAAATGAAGATCCTCCTTCTACCAGAAATAGTGTGAGGTTAAGTGTCAAGGTAACAAAATAGTTGGTGAAAGGTGAGCCCCATTTTTTAGGATGTTTCCTTTTTGAGAGGGTAAAATGTTTTTCAAATGTTACCTCTGCCATCTATATAGGATTCTAAGTGTTTAATTATTAGAGTTTTGGGTTTTTTTGAAGTGCTAACTCCCTCGGTGGTAAAATGCACTACCTACAGTACTTCCAAGTCACCTAAGTATAATGGGTTTGACATTATGCAAGGCCACTACTTGCTTTGCACATGTTCAAGATTGGAGGCACTGTGTTTTTTGACAATGCTACCTAAACCTGCACACGGACGCGGCATAAGTGGTGCTACCTATAGGAGCTACCTAATATCTGGCAGAGAATAAACCTACACACAGACGTAGCATAAGTGGCACTACATACAGGAGCTACCTAATATCTGGCAGAGAACAGAGTCTACACACAGATGCAGCACAGTGGCGCTATGTAATTTTTCTACCTAATATTTCACATAGAACAAAGGTTTGCACACATATGCAGCACAATGGTGCTACCTAAATGCACTACCTTTTCGACTTGCCCAATTGTGAAGTAAGCTACTCAGACTGCTACCTAAACAAGCTACCAATAGACACCGGGGATTCAGGAGAGCTAAGCTAACAACTTTGGGATAGTTGATGATGGATAAGATTGTAGAAACAACAACTAGCATCATGAGGAAAACCACATGCTTTTGAAAGACACATGGAAAACAAGGAGTTGTGCAGCAAGAAGGAATCAACTCATCTTGAAGATTGGTTGGATTAGTCACCAACATTTTCCTATTTTATAGCATAGGTTGTTAACTAAGTTGTTAGATAAAATAAATGTTTAGATATTTTCAAGTGAATGAGGGTAGCTCATACCTCTAATTGTTGCCTCCCTTTTGTTATAAATAGATAGATCAAATGATTTAGTTGGTTCGGATGGTTGAGCAAGGCTCCCTTAGACTATAATATTTTGATGAAGTGACTGTGGTCTAGCTATGTACTGGACTTAAGACATTTTGGCTAATAGAAATCAGCTTCTCTTTCATCTTATTTGTTTTTGATGATAAATGCTCATGCTTTGAATGATTCACATGAATTATTGTGGTGATGTTATAGTGGATGTTTGATCATTATATTTTCATGATGTTTATTTAGCTTCCTTAGTTTATGAGTTCAAGAAGATCTTGTGTTAAGAAACTTTCTTCCTTAGGATTTTGTAGACCTGATGTTTACAGTAGCCCCTACATTCCTCTTATTCAATTCTTCCCTCTATTCATAATTACTCCCAAATTATTGATTGAAGCTAGCCAAGACCTTGATTGTTGGTGCATGCTAGCCCTATTTTCTGAGTTGGAACATTATCATTTTGATTCTTTTTCCATTTGACCCTTTAAAACACTCTTACATTCACATATAACATGATGGGTATTGGGCATTCCTTCCATGCAATATGAAGTTGATTCCTAGTGCTAAAATTGTTGGCGTTGATGTTGTCACAAAGTATTGAAATGGGCTCATCACACTTTACTTGTATATCATGTAAGGTATTCTTCATCCAAAGAACCTAAGTACAACAAGTTGTTGCTGCAATGTATTATGCTTATATTCTATACAAAGATATTGATGGTGGTTTCTTGCTTAACCATGATACGAGACACTCACCCAAGTAGAAAGTTGCTCCACTTGTACTTCTTCTTTCATCAATGCAACCTACCCAATATGCATCTATGTAGGAAACAAGAGATATATCCTTCCCTTTTGGATACCATAATCCAAACTCTTATGTACCTTTGAGGTATCTGAATATCCTCTTTAATACCATAACATGTGATTCCTTTGGTTTTTCTTGAAACCTTGCAACTTGTTCAACTTCCTGCATCACATCTAGTCTGGAAGCTATTACATAGAGTAAGTTTTCAATCATCGATATATATTTTCTTTGATCTACATCTTTAGAATCATCATCCTTACTTAACTTACAACTAGTCTTCATAGGAGTATTGACTGGTTTGCAATATGTCATTCCAAACTTCTTCAACATTTCTCTTATATACTTGGTCTCGAAGATAAAGATATATGTGTTTCTTTGACATATCTGGAAACCCAAAAAGAAATACAACTCTCCAAGTAAAGACATCTCAAATTCATTCTACATGTCTTTGGAAAATTTATGACTCATCATGTCATCATCACTTTCGAAGATAATATCATCAACATAAAATTCAATTATCAGGATACTATCTTGATTTACCTTTATGTAGATATTGTTGTCTGCATTTCCTTTCTTGAACCCTTGTTGTTGTAGGTATCTATCCAGTCTTGAATACCACGCTCTCGGGGCCTACTTGAGTTCATACAATGTTTTCTTTAACTTGAAAATGTAATCTTCCTTTTCTAATAGCATGAACCCTTCAGGTTGATTGATGTAGACTTCTTCTTCTAATTATCCATTTAGAAAGGTTGACTTTGCAGCCATATGATAGACCTTTATTCTCTTTGAACAAGCATAGAATAATATCAATATGATCACTTCCATCCTAGAAATTGGGGCAAAATTTTCTTCAAAATCTATACCTTGAACTTGAGAGTATCCTTTTCATACTAATCTTTCTTTATTCCTGGTAACTTGTCCATCCTTGTTCAACTTGTTTCTGAAGACCCAATTTGTACCAATGATGTGCTTGCTCTTTGGCCTTGGAACTAGTTCCCATATGTCATTATTTTGTATCTTATCTAATTATTCATCCATATCTTTGATCCAGTGTTCATCCTTGTTGGCTTCTTCAAAATTGCTTGGCTCAATAGTAGATAATAGTGCTAGATGATGTTGTTCTAGTGAACGTATTCTTCTTCTACTTTCAAATCCTGCATCTTTATTTCCAATGATTTGTTGTGATGGATGATTTTTTTGCATTCGTCTACTAGGTTTCTTTGGAGGTACTTGAAGATCCTATTGTTCTTGCTTTGTTTTTGGATTCTCTTCTTCTTCATCTGATTATTCATCTACTTATTCTTCTTTCAAATCTTCTTCGTGATCCTGTTCAAAGGAATCTTTACTTATTTCTTTTATCTTTCGTCCATTTGTCTCATCAATTGTCACATTAATTATTTCTACTATTATGTTGAGTCTTAGATTGAATCATTTGTATGATTTCATTTTGCTTGAGTACCCAACCAGTAAGCATTTATCAACTTGTGAATCAAATTTTTTGATTCTTCCATCTTCTCTTTTGATGTATCATTTGCTTCTGAAAACTATGAAGTCCTTCACATTTTTTGTTCTTCCTTTCCATAGCTTGTATGGAGTCTTATCACTATTATTTTTTATCATCCCTCTATTTTTAATGTGAATTGTTGTATGCACTTCTTGTACCCAAAAGATGTTTGTCAACATGGAATCCATTAACATGGTTTTGGCCATTTCCTGTATTGTTATGTTCTTCCTTTCAACAACTCCATTTTGTTGAGGTGTCCTAGCTACTGAGAATTATCTCTTTATCCCATGCTCGCAACATAATTCCATGAACTCCTTTGATGTAAATTCTCCTCCATTGTCTGATCTGAAGCACTTGATTTTCAAATTTTTCTCAGTTTCAACCATCTCTTTGTATGTATTGAAGTTTTTAAATGCCTCTGACTTCTTCTTGAGAAAGAAAACTGCAGTCATTCTTGTGTAGTCATCAACTAGTAGCATGAAGTATTGTTCACCTTTCAATCCCTTTGTTCTTGTTGGTCCATCTAGATCAGTATGTACAATCTCCAGTGGTTTTGTTGTGGAATACTTCTTTGATTTGAACTTGGTATTGGTTTGTTTTCCCTGTAGACAATGCTTCCATAGAATATTTGTTGGCTTTGAGATATCGGGCATTTCTTTTATTGCTTCCCTTTTGTTGAATTTGACAAGATTATCAAAATTTATGTGACCCATTATTTTGTGCCAGAGCCAACTTTCATCATCCTTTCCTAAGCAACATATTTCCTTTCTGATTTAATTTAGAACATATATGTTGCTTGGAGTTCTTACAGTTGTAGGAACCAACTTGCATGATTCTGCTTTATTTATCTCACACTTCTTTGAGTCAAACACAAGTCTATGTCCTTGATCAAAAATTTGAATTACACTTAGAAGATTGTGTTTCATGTCTTCGACCAGTAAAACATTTTATGTCATGGCAATCTTACTTCTGAGTTTGATTGTGCCTCATATAATAATTATGGTTGAGTTTTCATTCCTAAATGAAATGGATCCATCTATTTCCTTATTCAATGTTATAAACTTGTCTTTATCACCTTCGATATGATTTGAGAATCCATTGTCGACATACCATCCATGTTTCTTGTGTTGATATTTGTTGGCCCTTGGTTATGGAAGCAAGAGAAAACTAAGGGAGAAAGGGAAAAATGTGAACTGCATGGAAGACATAGTGACTGATACTGGGTCGAAGTGAGCAAAAGAGAAGAAAAGACGGAGCGAAGTAAGAGAAAGCAATTCGTTGGACGCGGAGATCGAGGATGACAGATCAACAAGAAAGAGGGATTGTGGACAACTCAGCAAGCGAAAGAAGATGTCAACGGATGCTTCGAAGCACTGTGCATGAAGGAAGGAAAGACAGGCTGGCGAAGCCCTGAAAACGTGGGTCAAGTTGAACTAGGGTTTTAGACACATAGGGTTTTGGTATCTAGGGTTTTGACACTTAGGTCTTAACCTAGGGGTGTCCAAGAGATATTGTAATGTATAAATAAAGGTCTAAAGGACCTGGGATGGGTTGGTGCTAGGTTGGTTGAGAGTTCATTGTTATTGTATGATTAAGTGAGTACTAATGTGTGAGAGAGAAGTGTTGAGTGTGAGAGCCTTCTGGTATTGTAAGATCTTTAGTTGGGTGCAAAGATCAACCCTACAGCTGGGTGCGCAAGGAGGGGAGAGAAAGAAAGACAATAAGAGAAGATCTTCTAGCTAAGAGCACAGATAAGAACTGTATGCGTTCATCTTAATATATCATAAAGCACAGTTCTGTGGATGTAGCCCTAGAGAGAGAGTGAACCACGTATATCTTGTGTTGTGTGTGATTGATGTTGTGTTCTCTGTCATTTGATATACTGCTATTGTTTTACTATGTTAGATTTTATAGATAGTTGTGTGGAGTAGATCTGAGCTAGGATTTGATATATATATATATATGTTGTGGTGTTCTTGTAATAGATCCACTTGGTATTCCCTTTGGTTGTATACATCCTTGTCCTGCAACCGCCCCATATCTACTTTGGGTGAGATTGCATCTGCTTCGCAGGTGTTTCCGAAAGGGCCAGTAGTTAGGGCTTGTTGGTGCGCTCTTGGAGACTGAACCATGGGTCTGCCCCTGTGCCAACAAATGGTTCCATTGTCGGGATAGGAATCTTCTTGAGGGAATGTCAAGGTGGTTTCCATTGAAGACAAAGATTCAAAAGTGGATAGAAGATCAAGAAAAGGACTTCGTTAAAGTCCAGAACAAGAACCCTAATCTTAGTACAGAGGATTGGTTCGGAAGATATATCTTTACTTATATACATGAGATTTTCTTTGGAGGAATCCATCAGGAGCTATATGAGTGGCTAGCTAGGTTAGCAGATACCCAATTCAAAGTTATACTCAGACCACTTGTGGTTTGGACATCAGCGCTGATCAAGAAGGTCAAGAGAGTTGATAACATTGTGTCAAGAGCAGTAGATCACTGGTTTGATAGTACCATTGGAGGGAATATCACTGAGTTTGTTGTTGACAGAGTGGAATCATATAGCCAAGCAGAGAGATATATCTTTAAGGGACCTAGAGGAAAATTTTTACATTTTTTGAAGTTGAAGATCAATATGTTATTGCATGAGAAGAACATCTTGAAGATACAGTAATCGGTCAGATTGGAAGAGCTACATGTTCAAAAATTCAGACAACGACAACGACACAAAGGTTGGACATACGTGAAGTGGGAAAGTATTCAAAGAAGTTCACCTTGCGAACTTGTTTAAGAAGAACTACGGAGATGAAGGGTTATACAGTGGAGAAGAGGAATATCTGACAGACGAAGAGCATTCAGAATCTGCTAGGACAGAGGAATCTCGCCAAGAAGAGCCAAAAACTTCAAGAACCGCACTAACTATTGAAGTAAGTACTATTATTCTTCCTGTTACTTCAGCAGCATTAAGTAACCAAAGTAACCTAAGTCATCAGAACACTCGAAGCACTGTCACTAGCAGTCCACCACATACTCAGTCAGGAAACCTAGGAAGATCTATGCCAGATGAGATGAGGTTACCCACCTTTAGAGGATATGGATCTGAAGATCATGATCAGCACTAGTTTCTATGTGAGGTTGTGTGGAGTATTAAGAATATCACCGATGAAGCTTTCAAACGGGCTCAATTCAGCACTATCCTAAGAGATCGCACATTGAGCTGGTACATGAAATTTGTCCAAGGGGCTACACCTAAACAGTTGAATTCCATTAAGACTTCACTAAATTCTGAATTCAAGAAACCTAAATCAGAGTCGCACTGAATTACAGAACTAAAATAAATCAAGCAGAGAATCGTTGAACCTGTGTGGGAGTTTGATCAGAGATTTAAGACATTGATAGGCCATTTGAGTTTTCAGATCCCAGATGAGAAGAACAAGAAATGGTTCATTGTTTCCCTCTTTCCACACATCAAATTTCCTCTGATGCAAAAAAAGATTACTTCGTAGGCTGAGGCACTGAAGATCGCCATGAAATTGGAATCAGCCCCTATGGGAGAATCTAGCTCAGGTATGAGTCAAATCTTGAGTCAACTAACTAGATTATCACTGTAGGTCGAAGATATGAAGAAAGACAAGGGAAAAGATAAAAGAGAAGACATATGGTGTATCAGATGTAAATCAGAAGGCCACGACAAGGAACATTGTCCCTTATTTCAGGAATACTTGGCCTCTAGAGCTTCAATCCCTTTGAAGCAAGTTACCCTACCCTGGTGCGAGGTATGTAGAAATTGACATCACCCTGGTGAATGTTACTATCTGCAAAAATATGTCTAGACACCCACAAATATGTATTGCACATTCTGTAAGTTGGTAGGACACGATGATAGGGATTGTAGGGCTTACGATCTCATGCATGAAATATCAAAGGATATATACAAAATTCAAGGTGAAGTACAGCAAGAAGGAAGCATTGTGCAGTATAATTCCCCTGGGAGAGGAAACTTCAACCATTGGGGTGGATTTCAAGGAAGAGGAAGAGGAGGAGGTATGGGTCGAGGTCGAGGACAGATCATTTGTTATAACTACGCACAGTCGAGACACTTGGAAAGGGACTGTCAGAACCCTTGTACCACTTTCAGCTACTTCAACTTATTTGAGGATGTTATTGAGGAATGCCCAGCGTTGTTGGCTAAGCTTCAGGAGAAACAAAGAGGAAATCAGCAAATACAACTAATCAAAGCAGAACCTTGCGGAGCAAATCCCAAAGTCGTTTTTATCACACAAGGAGGCGTTGTTACAAGAGAAGACAGAGTGATCCAAGGAAAGACTACAAAAGAATTAGGAGTCAGGAAAGTTGCAAAGAAGACACAATAATTTGACCCAAGGAAAGAGTAGTAGACATTTTAGGAAGCACAAAAGGAATTCAGAAGAGATTAGGCTTCTTCATCAAAAGTTCGACCAGAATTAAGAGAATATGGAATGTGTTGGGTATGTGTTATATTCTTTGCACGAGTAGTAGTGTCTAAGCGTTTTCATCAGGTGCACAGGGGGGTTAGAGGGGGGGGTGCAGGGGGGCTAAGCCCCCTGTTCTGGGGTTCAGGGGCAGCACCCCCAATTTTTTTTTTTGCACCGGGACGACATATTTCCGGGACCACATGATATTTAGGTGGTTTTTCGGCACATGGTTTTTTGCCGATGGTTTTCTATTTCTGGTTAAGGAATTAGGGTTTTGGACTAATCCAGGTCACTGGGTTAGGGTTTTGGATGCCACTGGCTCCTATATGTATATTGTATTGTAAACAATGTACGAATATAATATATGTTGGTTTTCCCGGTTTGGGTTTCCAGGGGAAAAATCTCTGTGTAATGTTTGCATTTGACATTGTATCTTTTCTATTCTTTTCTGAATATTTGTTTACAGTAGACATTGTACAAGGTTAGAATTTACATTTGGTATCAGAGCTTTATTGGCTTCAGGGGGACGCCTTTTTCATCAAGGGTTTGGCTCAGGACTGTGATAAGCCTTGTTACAGTGGGAGATCTGCAGTATTGTTTTTCAGGTGAAAAGAAATGGCAAGAAATGCGAAGATGGAGATCAAGAAGTTTAATGGGAAAAGCTTTGAGTTGTGGAATCTCAATATGTAAGATCTTTTGGTGGACAGAGATCAGTGGATAGTGGTAGATCCAGGTATTGCACCTACAGGAACTTATGCAAATGACTGGAAAAAGACGGATCGGAAGGCAAAGAGCATAATTCGATTGTGTCTCTCTGATTTAGTATTACTGAATGTGTCAGAGGAAGCTACAGCCAAGAATTTATGGGAAAAGTTGGGGAAGTTGTATCAGTCTAAGTCCCTGGTAAATAAATTATTCCTGAGAAAGAATTTGTATAACTTGAGGATGAGAGATGGAGACTTGGTGGCAGAGCATTTGAATGCCTTCAATACTGTGGTAAGTCAGTTAGTATCTGTTGATATTAAAATTTTAGATGAATATAAATGTATCAGTTTGTTGTGTTCTTTACCAGACTCGTGGGATAGTCTGGTTGGGGCCATAGGTAGTAATACAACTTCTTTGAAGTTTGAAGAAGTGGTCTCGTCCTTGTTGTCGGAGGAGATGAGACGAAAGAATATGGAAGAACATAGCACAAACGCATTATTTGCAAGAGGATGTTCCCAAGAAAGAAATAGATCTAATTTCTCAAGTGGGAGATCTAAGTCTAAGGGTAGATCTAAATCTCCTGGAAAGTTTGGAAGGGTATGTTGGAGGTGTGGAAAAGAAGGGCACTACAAGAAGCAGTGTAGATCCAAAGTTAAGAAAAAGAAGGGATCTGAAGAATATTATTCTACAGAAGAAAAGACCTCCAAGGAAGAAGGAGGGGATGTGTACTTGGCCTCTTCAAGCACACATGCAGATCATGAGGCATGGTTGATTGTATCAGGTGCATCCTTTCATATGACTCCCCACAGGGAGTGGTTCTATGAATATGAAAAGTATGATGGAGGTAATGTTTTCTTGGGTAATGATTCAACAACCAAAATCATAGGAAGAGGAAGGGTCAAGTTGAGACTCATATATGGAAGGATAAGAACACTACCTGGTGTTCTACAAATCCCAGGTATGGCCAGAAATTTGATTTCCGTAAGAAAAATGGAAGATACTGGGGTAAAAACAATTTTTGAAAAGGGAACTTGTAGGATGGTTCGAGGAGCAATGGTGTTGATGAAGGGAGTTTGGTTTGGAACTTTGTATAAGCTTCTAGGAAGCACTATTAGTGATGGGTGTAATAGCTCCATTGTTCCTGATATTGAAGTTGAAGAAGAAAGAACTCCTACAGTCTCTGGAGAAAAGGTTATGTTGTGGCATCAAAGACTGGGG
>ML792011.1:112631-133628 GCA_009831015.1 Picea engelmannii
TCAATATCACTTTGTGAGAGACATGATTGAAGAAAAGAAAGTATCACTGATGAAGGTGGACACTTTGAAGAATGTTGTAGATTCATTAACAAAATCTGTGAGCACTGAGAAGTTCTCTTGGTGTAGAGGATCCATGGGCATTTCTGCCCTGGATTGTTGACTATGTAACCCTGTAACCACCTGTGTGAAAAGAAAACAACAAGTGGGAGAATGTTGGGTATGTGTTATATTCGTTGCACGAGTAGTAGTTTAGGTGGTTTTTCGGCACATGGTTTTTTGCCGATGGTTTTCTATTTCCGGTTAAGGAATTAGGGTTTTGGACTAATCCAGGTCATTGGGTTAGGGTTTCAGATGCCGTTGGCTCCTATATGTATATTGTATCGTAAACAATGTACGAACATAATATATGCTAGTTTTCGTAGTTTGGGTTTCCAGGGGAAAAATCTCTATGTAATGTTTGCATTTTCCATTGTATCTTTTCTATTCTTTTCTGAATATATATTTACAGTAGACATTGTACAAGGTTAGAATTTACAGAATGCCTCTAGCATTTGATCAGTCTACTTCTCCTGGAGAAGGAAAAGAGGTGAGTAAACTTGTCAGTTTCTTGTATATGTGTATTGAGTTGATTAAAGATGAAAAATCCATACAAGAACTACAAAATTTGGTCAGAAAATATGAGATAGGAAGGGTAGATCCTTTGTTGAATAAAGAAACACATCAACTATCCAAGAAGAGAATGAAAAATAAATAACTACACCTTAATTCTCAGATTGGAGAGTACGATATAGACTATGTAGTCCTTGACTTAGGGTTGGAGGTCAATGTCATGACGAAATAGACCCGGGCACTGATGGGAAAACCTAAGTTGATTTATTCCCTTTTAGTCTTAGGATGGCTAATCAACAAGTTGTAATCCCCTTTGGAAGATTGGAACATGTCTCTGTGGACATCGATGGAGTAAGGACGTTTGTAGACTTTGAGGTGATTAAGATAGTTGACAATAGTTGTCCTTACCCTGCATTGTTAGGAATTGATTGGGCTTTCAATAATTCCACTGTGGTTGATTTAAAGAAAAGAAGAATGATGTTTGAAAGAGATGGCCTTAGGTTCATTGAACCTTTGGATCCCGATGAAGGTCAGAGATACACAGAACCCATCAGAGAAGAAGACCACACATATGAACTAGAAAACATATACAAATTGATATCTAGATAGTAGGACTACATTAATCCTACAACAGATGGGAATTTGAGTTGGCGAAGTGACAGCGCATGCTCATCGGATTTAGAATAATCCCTAGAGAACTGGAAGAACAAAATGTATGAAGTATCTACAAGGAGATGTGCTAGATTAACCAGGGAAGTCCACTGGATCAGAACAACAGTAAGTAAATTGCCCACCTTTGATGGTCTGAATCATTTAGAAGCATTCTTGTTGGACTTTGAAGAAATTGTACCACTACTACAAAAATTGTTGGCAATGGATGAGGCCCTAAAATCAACTCCAGCAAGATGGTGGGGGACACACAAAAACAATATTACAGACTAGGTACAATGTCACACTTTGATGACAGCACGATTTTCAAAGCAAGTAGCAGGCTGCAAAGTTAGGTACATGGGTCAAATTTTTCCAAAGGACCATGTGCAAAGTTGCGAGGAAGCCTGGAGAAGCATTCCTCAAGAGAAGCGGGTACACAAATTCATTAACACACTGGACACAAATCCCATCAACTGGTATCTTCAAGAAGAACTACACCTCATCACTGTAGATTGGGAAGGTATGACCCAGAACTTTGTAACTACTTTTTTGTTTGAAAGCCAATATCCTACAGTAGATCAATCATTACAGGTTGTAAGACAGAAAGTGTTCAAGGAGGCACCTAGCCTCCCTTTGGAGCAAGAATAGGATGAATGGTCTATGCCTCTTCAGAAGTTGCAAGGCTGTTACAATATCAATGCTGTTGAAGTTGATGATCCTAGGAATGTGAACATCGCTAAAACAGAGGGAAAAAGAGATGTATAAGGACCAGGAGTCGAACTACCTTTTTTTGGACAACCAATCAAGATCAAAAAAGTCAACATTGGAACAGAACAGACACCAAAGCTTGAAAATGTTGGAGATTATTGGGAAGTTGCCACTATTGACAAGATCACAGAATTATTGCATGAATATCAGGACTTGTTTCCAACCAAGTTCACTGATATGAAGGGCATTAAAGGGCCCATGGGAGAGATGAGGATCCCTTTGAAACCAAATGCAAGGCCACTGAAACAGAGACCCTACAGATTGAACCCTAAATATAAGGAGAAAGTGTAGATCGAGCTTGACTGAATGCTGGAAGCAGGAATCATAGAACCTGTTGAAGAATCAGAATGGATTAGCCCTATGGTGGTACAAGATAAGAAGGCAGAAGAAATTAGGATCTGTGTATATCTTAGGAAGTTGAATGATGCTTGTTTGCATGACCCATTCCCTACACCATTTACTGACGAAGTGTTAGATAATGTAGGAGGACAGGAGGTATATTCTTTTACAGATGGATTTTCAGGATACCATCAGATCCGGATTGCCAAGGAAGATCACCATAAGACCAAATTTGCAATAGAATGGGGATCCTACCAGTATATAGTGATTCTATTTGGATTGAAGAATGAACCAACCATATTTTCCAGGGTGGTGGTCGAAGCGTTGAAGGCGTTTTTACATAATTTCTAGAAGCATACTTTGATGATTGGATTGTTTTCAGCATTTTGCAAAATAATATTGAATGTTTAAGACTAATGTTGGATAAGTGCAGGCAATGTCAGATTTCCTTGAACCTGAAAAAGTGTATCTTCTTTTCACCCTTCGGCGTGTTCTTGGGCCATATTGTGTGTAAGAAGGGATTGTTGGTAGATCCGTCCAATATTGTCATTATAGTCGATCTACCCCCTCCTACTTCAGTCAAATAGCTGCACACTATGCTGGGACATGTTGGATATTACAGGAAGTTAATTAAGGGTTATGCACAGATTATAGCACCCATGGAGAATCTTTTGAAGAAAGACTGTCAGTTTCATTGGACAGAAGAATGTCAGCAGAGCTTCAACACACTGAAACAGAAAATGGTTACTACAACCATTCTGGTTTTCCCAAACTGGAGTAAGGAATTTCACGTGCATGTCGATGCATCTTCTATTGCATTAGGCATTGTGTTAGCACAACCGGGAACAGGAGACATCGACCACCCGTTAGCCTTTGCTAGCAAGAAGCTATCAACAACTGAGATTAATTACACCACCACTGAGCGAGAAGGATTAGCCATGGTATATGCGCTACAGAAATTCTGCCACTACTTGTTGGGAGGACATTTTAAGATGTCCACTGACCATTCTGTGCTTAAATACTTAGTCAACAAGCCAGTGTTGGGGGGGGGAATATGAATATGGCTTCTGCTATTTCAGGAATATGATTTTGAGATCGTGGTTAATCCAGGAAGGATGAGCAAAGGTCCTGACCACTTATCGAGGTTGGAACATGGATAAGAGCCTACTAGTTTGGAGGATACACTACCAGATGCATAGTTGTTGGCCATCAGGAAGGTTGATGATCACTTCGAGGAGATAGTGTAGTTCTTGTCAACAGGAATGGCACCTAGTGAATATACAATCACCCAGAAGAAACAGCTAGTATTACACATTGCAGACTTTTCACTTATAGTTGGACAGCTATACAAGATGGGACCTGATGAGATATTGAGAAGATGTGTTATGGAAGTAGATAGACCATTGATCCTCGTCGAAGCTCATGAAGGCATCGTAGGAGGAAACTATGCAGGGAAAGCAACAACACATAAGGTTCTTAGAGCTAGCCTCTGGTGGCCTACCCTACACAGAGATGCTAAGGACTATTACAGAGCCTATGATGTATGCCAAAGAGTTGGGAAACCATCCAGAAGAGACGAGATGCCTTTAGCACTGCAGCTGACCTCACAAGAATTTGATAAATGGGCCATTGACTTCATGGGACCTATCAAACCACCAGGGAAGCGCATAGGAACTAGATAAATAATCACTGCAACAGAGTATTTGACCAGATGGGTAGAAGTAAGAGAAATTAAGGACTGTAGTGTAACTACAGTTGCACACTTCATATTTGATGATATCATAACCAGGTTTGGATGCCCAAATATCCTTATGAGAGATCAAGGCACACATTTTATTAATAAGACTATTGAAGCCTTGACTCAGGAATTTGAAGTTCACCATCAGAAGAGCACACCCTATCATCCATAAGAAAATGGGATAGTCAAAGAATTCAATAAGATCTTGGAGACAACACTGACAAAGATATGCAGCGTGAATAGGGATGAATGGGATTTGAGAGTGCTAGCAATATTATGGGCCTATAGAACCACTTGCAAGAAATTGACCATGCAGACCCCCTTCAAATTGGTCTATGGTATAGAAGCAGTTGTACCCATGGAATATTTGGTTCCTAGCCTGAGAATTGTAGCCTTTACAGATATGGATGACACTGGCATTGTGCAAGAGAGGCTTGCGCAGTTAGTAGAACTGGAAGAAGACCGATTTATTATAGGATTTCACCAATAGGTTTAGAAATAAAGAGAAAAGGCCTACCATGACAGGCACATTAAGAAGAAAGCTTTCAAGCAAGTAGATCTGGTATTGGTATATGAGAGTAAGTTCATGAAGAATCTAAGGAAGTTCAGGATGCATTGGCTTGGGCCATATGAGACTTCCTATGTTACAAAAGGAGGAGTTGCGTAGTTGAAGACTTTGATGAGAGAATGGAAGGAAAGTTTGGTGAACGGAAGCTGGTTGAAATTGTATTATGACAACCAGCTGCCTCGCAGCTCTTAGTAAAAGAAAAAGGAAAAGGGTCTATGTACCAGGTTAAGTTGAAACTGGGTACCAAACACAAAAAATACAGTTTGCACAAGGAAGGAAGGGAGAAATAGAGTAGAAAGCACAGGCTACCCTGCGCGGTCTGAAATGGAACAGAAAGTTCATACCTGAAGTGCCTCAGGACGAGTCATAGGTGAGTGTTGTGGGCATTTTGGCCCTTGTTTATGGAAGAAAGAAAAGACTAAGGGAGAAAAGGCAAAATGTGAACTGCGCGAAAGACATAGTGACTGATACTAGGTCAAAGTGAGAAAAAGAGCAGAAAAGACAGAGCAAAGTAAGAGAAAGAAAGTCATTGGATGAGGATATCAAGGATGACAGATCAACAAGGAAGAGGGATCGTGGAAAACTTAGCAAGTGAAATAAAATTTCAACAGATGCTTTGAAGCATCGCACGTGAAGGAAGGAAAGACAGGTTGGCAAAGCCTTGAAAACGCGGGTCAATTTGACCTAGGATTTTAGACACCTAGGGTTTTAGTATCTAGGGTTTTCACACTTAGGTCTTAACCTAAGAGTGTCTGAGAGCTATTGTAATGTATAAATAAAGGTCTAAAGGACCTGGGATGGGTTGGTGCTAGGTTGGTTGAGAGTTCATTGTTATTGTATGATTAAGTGAGTACTACTGTGTGAGAGAGAAGTGTTGAGTGTGAGAGCCTTCTGGTATTGTAAGATCTTTAGCTGGGTGTGAAGATAAACCCTGCAGCTAGGTGCATAGGGAGGGGAGAGAAAGAGAGAGAAATAGAGACAAGAAGAGAATATTTTCTAGCTAAGAGAACAGATAAGAACTGTATGCTTTCATCTTAATATATCATAAAGCACAGTTCTATGGACGTAGCCCTAGACAGAGGGTGAACCACGTATATCTTGTGTTGTGTGTGATTGATGTTCTGTTCTCTGACATTTGATATGCTTCTATTGTTTTACTGTGTTAGATTTGACAGATAGTTGTGCGGAGTAGATCTGAGCTAGGATTTGATATATAGTTGTTGTGTTGTTCTTGTTATAGATCCACTTGGTATTCCCTTTGGTTGTAGACATCCCTATCCTGCAACCCCCCATAGCTACTTCAGGTGAGATTGCATATGCTTCACAGGTGTTTCCGAAAGGGCCAGTAGTTAGGACTTGTTGGTGCGCTCTTAGAGCCTAAACCCTGGGTCTGCCCCTATCCCAACAAGCTTGCAGACAAAGGTTGCATTCTTCAGTGTTGAATTGATCATGTTTTCTTACCCATATCCTTTGTGGTTATTTCTTAGGACTGATGATATTCTTCTTTGGTTACCTTGGAGGAATAGTGAGTTTGCCATATTTAGCCATATGTCTAAAGTTGTTACACTTGTATCATTCTACCTCATCACTCAATAATCCAAATATGTTGTAGTTTTTATTTTGAGATTCGTGAGATCTTCTTGGATAATTATTTCTTGTATATCCTTCATATTTTCTTTTGTTCTTGGTATTGGCTCTACAATTCACATCTTTGTGCCCAAAATTATTACATGAATAACATAAACCAAGAAAAATAGTTTGATACCTGGGAGTGGAAGATCTTCTAAATGGTGTTGTTCTTCTGAATCCTTCTTCTTCTTGAGGTATTTCTATATTTGGTTGCTACTGATACTGACTTCTGAATATTCTAGGTGGTGCGATGTCTCTGCAATAGTCTTCTTGATTCTTCTTGTCTTATTATTTCTTAGAGGGACCTCTGACAACTTCTACATAGATTCTTGGTCCTACTTCTTGCTCTGTTGTTTTGGATCCCGGACGTTTCTATGTATGCATTTGGTTATATCTTAATATAGATCTATCATAGTAAGGTCTTTGAATGTTAATGATACTATCCAACATCTTGGTGGTGTTTTGTTGCATTTCCTTCTTTTGAAGATCTTTTCTTAGAGTGACTATCTCTACTTCTAAGCCTTCAATGATCCTGTCCTTTTCATATAATTGTCCTCAGAGTGCTTCTTCAATTCTTTTGTCTTCTTCTACCTAAAATTTTAGCTTTGTGATCATTTGTTTGACTTCTTTGGAGTTGGAGTACGGATATCCTTATTTCTTCTTTAGTTATGCCTAGAGTAACTTGTTTTTCCTTTTTCAATCCTTAGATCTTCTATGGCACTGATCAATTATTATCTATAATTTGTTTCTGCCTCTTCGCATTCTTCTTCAGAGCCTTATTCGTCGAAGTATTCTACTTCCATAAAAAGTACTATCTATGTATCACTATTGATGTATTCATCTTCATCTAATGATGAACTATCTTCCTTAATGTAGAGACTTTTCTTGAAAACATTGTTTGTGTTTCTTCTACCCTTTTGGATTTTCTTTTTATTTTTAGAGTCATCTTCTTCATTATTTCCTTATTCTTATAAGGAAATTTAGAAGCGAAATGATCAACACCATCAGAATTAAAGTATTTCAATGGAAGCATACCTTTGTATTTTTCGGTTCCTCTCTTCAACTTTCTTACAAAGTTTGCCACCTCTTTATATTCCTTTGAATTACCATTGCAGCTACAATCTGACTTAGGATTATGTTTTCTTTCTTGTTTGTCTTCTTGGATGCCTTGAATGTTTCTTCTTTTGTGGCCAGTTTATCTTTCTCTATCCCCATCTCATAGGCAGTGAATATTCCACGTAGCTCATCCATAGTCATTGTAGTTGGTCCAGTCTTTCTTCTAGAGATAAAATATTTGAATCAAATCTCATTGGAAGAGATCTTAATACATTTTTAACAACAATCGGTTCCTTTATCTCATCTCCAAAACCTTTGATATTGTTTATGTTATGAGGAAAATCTCTATGGAAAGGGGTAAACCACAACAGATGGAACGGCACCCAGAAATCAACTCTAAACTCAAGTATGCTATATAAATGGAAATTCTAACAAGAGAAGTCTAATTTCCTACCTCGTCCAGATGTCCAAAGAAGACCTCGGCTGAGCTCACGACCAAAAGCTTGATGCCTACAAATTGTCCTTAACAATCAAGATATACAAGTATATAGAAATTAGATAGAAAGTTAGCATATAAACTAGCATAATCCATTAAAATGTATAACAAATATGCCCATGGAAATTAATGTAAATATTTGTGACATATAATTGGATGAGAAAAGAGTATTTCTATTAATGTAATCAACAGAAGTACATAGGTGACAAACTTCCATAATGGAACATATCGGAATCGAGAAACTAAGTCCCTCCAGTTGGGTCTTCACCACTTCCATCCTCCACAAAGGTAATCTCACAAGTAGTAGGATTCAATGAGGTTCTCCATCTCAAGATATGAAGAGCTTGGGGGTTGAACACAAAGAGTTCAGACTTTCAAGGACAAAGGGATGCAGACTCAATATGAAGTGAAATTTCTCCAGAGTGTCTTTGCTCACAATAATGTGCATGTTCAAGGCTTGTATATGGCTCAATTTATAGCCTCCAAATGGAATTAAAGGGTCAGATTGGAGCGTTTCCAGTATATGGAAGGTCAAGGATCATGGATCCGATGACATGGTATGGAAACCCGACATATTTTTAATTTTTTAGCACAAAACCCGATGTATGTGGGCTATAAAGGAGAAACCTACGTATATGTGAGCTATCTAACTGTGACCTGCGTATATAGACAAAAAATTGTATTTATAGCTCTGGAGTGAACAAAATAGGGTAATGTGAGTCTGTAGAGGGAAATGGAAGGCCAACAAAGTAAGATACATGGAGTGTGGAAAAAAAATTATAACATATACCCCTTAATGTGTGAGGTCAGAGAAGAAAATGTGATGGTTGAAACACATTATAATTCCCAGAAGTGGATTAATGAGGACCCAGATGGAAAAACTAGTTACTCATGAGAATATTACAATTCATATTGACTCTATACACATGGATGCCAAACTGAATTACACTGCAGATCCATGTGGATATATATCAAATATTTGTTCATGGTCATGAATAGTAAATACAAAGTGGACACATGCCATAGTCTATCATAGTCACAAACAAGACACAGTGTAGTCCAGTCTCAAAATCAACTAAAGATATTTGTATACAATGGAGTACAATATGATCTTCCATGATCACTGAAGTCATATAGGTACCAGTCTGATGAAAGACAGAAGGAGATATGACATCCTCTACTATGAACTGGATGTCTACTACACTATTCGTCGAAGGTGAAAGTCTACATCATGTGAATAAATGGGTTGAATTCGAACACAATGAGACTTTGTTTGATTATCACTCATTGAGGTATACCGTTAAAAAATGTGAGACAACCCACCAGTAATGAAATCATGTGTCAAGGAATCGAGTACATTCTTCAAGTGTGAATAAGAGTGTTGAGGTCAAAATCTTGAAGAATCCATCGATCAGAAGACATTAATGTATTCCCAACTGTCGATGGCGGGAGAACCTGCCAGTGATGACTGTAAGTATCTAGGTACTCATATAACTCTAGATCTCGATTTGAAAATAGATGAGCTGAAATAGATGGAAGGAGACCCACTGAAAAGATAACATTAAGGCATATGTCATCATCATGTGTGAGGTGCAAAGAAATTGTAACATCCCCAACATCCAACTGGGTTATTCCATGTAAGTGTTTTTGAACTGTATGCAAATTATAACATATATACATAGAAACTCTTGTGTAACTTTATATATAAAACTTTAAAAAAAAAAAAAAAAAACATTTTATAAATGCACAGATTCATACAGAAATAACAGTAAACATATACATCTAGCATAGACAAGAAATAACCATAAATATAAAGACAAGTATAAACCACACACAGGAAAAACCCATAAAAATAAACACATAAATAATAATGCAGCATGTCATTTAACACACAATTGACACTTATCTTGGTAATAATATCACCAACTGCGTACAGACCTTCCATGAACCTCCTAGCCTTAGACCACATTGCTCATCACTCTCAGCAATGGGCCACCCCCAAGCTGGGACTAAACTCCATCTGGGTAAATGGATTCCTAACCAGGATGATGTATCTCGGAAAACAAGAAAGACTTTGTCACAGGTGCCAACTCAAACTAACATCCTATAGTCCCTCATTCCCCACATGCCTCTCCCACCCCAGGAAGTGTGCCCCTTCTCTTCTCAACAGTTCTGCGGTTTCCCCACTTACCTTCTAGGGATTCAGCAACAGGCCGGACAGGAATTCTCAGAGACCTGTAGTTGCAATTTGGCACCTTCAGGAAATCAATTCCCAACCATTCTCTCACCTAGAGAGCAATTTCTCACGAACCTGACAACCTGCCTCTTCAGTATCCCACGAGCCTGACAACCCACCTCTTTAGTACAGCTCCCAAGCTAACAAGGTATAGGTACGATTATGGGCACGGATATGGGTACAATGACAGGAAGGTACATATATAGTTACAGGTACATGACAAGTACATGAAGGTACAAAGGAAAGCTAAATGAGCCATTGAATGATGATGGAATATTGAATGAATCCCTCAACAAAGAACTAATTCCAAGCTATATGTATGCATGTTCCCAACTTGACACTTGTCATGTTGAGAGCTACTTTGGCCCACTTGTCCCCATCCTTAGAACTTAGGATAAAATAATTATCCATACTTTATACTTTAAGGAATATTAATATAATATTCCTTTTTAGATTAATCTCCCTATCTTAGCCCCTTATCCTTAACTTTTATCCCCCACCTTTCCCTAACTAGTGGAGTTTAGTCCCCCATACTCTTTTACCATGGTTGGTCTACATGCAACGATGCATTATATTAATGAAAAGACATATAGAAAAATAGGCTCACTGGCCTTTAGCATCTAGGATCTCCGGCCTAATTCAACACATAAGCCACCTAGCTTATAATAACTGGCTCACCAGCCTATAAAACACAACATATACACAAAAGGCTCTTTGGCCTCACAATCACGTGCACTTAAGTTTGTTGTGTGTAGCATCCTGGAATGTGCACACTTCATCATTTTAGTGTGCAGTACATGTGCACACTATACCATGGAAGGTGCATGCAAAATGATATAAAACATCTCACCAACTTATAAACACAACATATACACAAAGGCTCTCTAGCCTTAATATCACACACTCAATCCGGTGTGCGCAGGACTCTGGAATGTGTGCACTCTTATTTTGGTATGAGATTCCTACGCACTGACTCAATGCACGCATAATCATACCAAAGACCCTATATCATTAGCTCATATGCTTATAAGCATATTTACATTTACAATTTGGGGTTCAGCCTAGGGCTATTACAATCCTCTCCCCTTATTTATGCATTGTCTTCAGTACATTATATACTATGTACCATTCAAATTCTTTAAAAATATCCAATCTTTATCTATTGGAAGCTTGTTATCCATCTGGTGCTCTACTTTCCAGCACCAATTCTTGTATTCATACTACAGCTGGAAGTCAATTTCTCTATTCCATAGAGTCGCTTCTGGGAATAATTCAACTCATTGTTCCATGTGGCATGCCCTCCTTATGGCAGCTATCGTGCCACAAGAATCCTTGGGTTGCCACCTCCTTGTTGCACTCACCCTTCCAGGTTTAGGCATCCCTTCACTGCTACGCAGTCCTTCAGCAATTCATCTTGCCAAGGATTTCACACACAAGGAGAGCACTAACCCATTACCAAAACCCCACCAAGTTCTACAATTATAGGGATTTAGTGTCCTCAACAGTAGTTGTTCTTTCCCATCATTCCAACTTTAATCAATATTATCTCATCTGCATCACACACATGCAATTATCATGAGAGAACATTATAAAAATTCCATTTTAGAAATCAAATTAATTTCCTAAGGAATTCGAATTTTCCAAAAATATGAAATTCTATTCCATAATTTTTGTATTGTTATTGCAATAATAGGATGCAGTCTTTCTTCTGGCTTTCGGTAAGCACCATGTTGAATAACATTTTTCCTACGATGATTCTATCTTGCATTCAGCCAACAAATTGTCAGTATCTCTTGTACATCATACTTTCCTTGCAATATGTACAAAAAACCTAATAACATGATCTTAGAATTCTCTACATTAATCAATTCAATCACAACTACAAAAAAAATTGTTAGATAAAATGAATTATCATTCTATGCATATTCATTTTCATAATTAACATCAGTGAGTTTATTACTTCAATTTCCTGAACAATAAATTTTATGTAGTCACTATTCACGTGACTACCTGACTTTGAACTTTCATGTTGCAATGTCTAATAGTTCCTGAAATGTTCTCATCTCTATGAGTTAGCGACATTTATGTCGTTAATATAATTATTTCCATCCAAAACCATATATACATGCACTCAAAAAATGCATTTAGCAAATACATTTAAGTATACAATTCTATCATGTATGAGTGCAACTCTGCCACTTACTAGACATGATTGCAACTCTCAATGCCTATTTATTCAATGCACCTTTGTATTGATTTTTAGAATGATATTTATCTAAGTCATGTATCTCACCATCCATAAATTGGAAATATGGCCAATGTCTTGACACATTCTCCACACACTTCCCATTGTCTTCTCAATTATTTGGATGCCTTCCTTTTTGACCCGAACACTACACCAATAATACAATTATGTGGTGTTTATTAGTGTTAGCAAAAAGGTTGCAGTCCAAGGTTTATTTAAAGGTAGGAATATCATTAGATATTTGTGTGGCATGTAACCTTTCTATATGCACACCTTGCCATATCCAACCATGTCTTGGTCTCATACATTACTAGCTTTCCTAGAATCATTCCTATAACAAGTTCTTATCTTTTATTTCTTTGGTTATTACCTCATAACCAAATTATCATGACATGCTAATATGTCAGTGTGTGCATTCAAAATCTAAAAATATTTGATTACTATAACAGGCCTCTAGCCTTTACCACACCTAGTGGTAACTTATTCATGTTAATGCACTTAAACAATACCATACTGAGCATTATAAAATTCAATTTGGGGAAATTCTTACCTGAATTTCCCTTTGGAAAGTATGCAACATAATTTCAAAAGAGAAATACTTACCTGTATGGCTTCCATTAAACGAATTTAATGCTACCTGATTAGTTGATGACAATAGAAGCTCTCATGCCTCTTTATCAGTCTTATAATCAACATTCCAACTTTATGTTTCTTCCTTCCATATGTAGCAACATTATCAGCAACACTTACAAACATGCAAGCATTCTCACTTTATGGCTCTCCCAACAAGACATAACATACTTGTTTCTACAGTAATTGTAGCAACTTGTTTCTCCCTGTATCACTTTTCCTTGCTTATCTCAGAAGTCTTCAATTTTCTTGGATTCCTGAATCTTCATGTGCTCTTCACTGTAACCATTGTGAATCATCATCTTTGACCTGGGCACTTTCTATCCAAATCACTCTTGGTTGCCTTTGATTTTGCATCCAAATACTAAATTGATATTAACCTTCATCTTTTATTTATTTCCTAGATCCATATATCCCAACTCATACTTGGATGAATTATAATTCCAATCATGTTGTCTTATAGACTTTGGATCTTCAACATCCATTTACTTTTCAGACTGAACTACTTCAGCTCTTTCTTGACTAAATACTTTAGTATTTGTATTTTCTTGCACTCTTCTTTTCTCCTTGCCAACTAGCCTCAAACTTGGCTTGCATAGCCAATCCCTTATCATACTGTAAGGATGCACATATCCCTCCTTCTGTACCTACATAGAATTAATTAAAAGTACTTAATATTACTTTTAATTTATCATCATAATTTAAAGTGATACTTCCACCCCCTGGAAATGTCACTCATGGCTCTATGCCACTTGAGATGGATTCTTCTCAGGCACCATCTCTTTTGCATTCAAAACCATGCATAGAACCATTTCTTCTTCATGGTTCCTTATTGACTCTCTCCAGATATTCATTTCACTTTTAAGTCTTTCTTGGCTTTAGCATCTCCATGCTATTGTGGAAATATATTCAATACCTTTGGAATGCATCAACAATCCTATACTATTCATTCTTTCCCTCCTGGAGTGTTGTCTTGCATTCCCATTTATATTGATATCTACCTCATGATTTATTCTCCCGTTATCCTAGGATGTTCATGGACTTGCAACTACATATTATGCTGACATTAATTTTCAGCATTCCACTATTATTTAGATCCCTCTCATCCAACCCCTACATGACCCAATTATATTTCCAGTCATGTTTTCTGAGTAACCATGGATAGTTAACACCAACTTCCTTCTTGAGTTACTTTATTTATCCCTTACTTATCTGATCATATCAGCACTTAGATTTTCTTGATGACTATTACTTTCTCTTGTCTTGACCAATCTAATTTCAACATGACTTGCATAATCCCCTTCCATCATGCCATAATGATGCACCCATGCCTCAACCGACACTCCCTACTTATGTGCACCTTCATTTATTTACCCTTGAAGTGATTCCCTTCATACCATGCTTCAATTGCGCACTTTGATAACCATAAGGAAAGCATTAATCTATAATTTCATAGCTAATTCCTCGATATTATGCACTCTTTATCCATATATGCATTAAGCCTCTTTCTTTATCTGATTACTATCATTCTGACAGTCAATTCCTTTTATAATATATTTGAATCCAATGTATTGCTTAATCAGTATATTGTTTTCCTTGGGAGTGAATGTACTTTCACTAATTCATTCACTACATGATCTATCCCTTTGCCCATATTCATACCTTAACATTTTGTAGTCTTAGATTTTGATCATCTTATGAAATTTTTTTGTCATAGCACTCTTTCCCTGAGTACCTCTGCTTATATTTAACTAAATTTCAACCTTCTCACCTCTTAAGAGCTAAACATTTTTTACTCTGCAAAAATGTGCAGCCAACAAAATTTGTTAGGATAAATAATTTAACAAATTTATGCACTTATGTACAATTATGTTCCAATAATGCATCATAATTCCTTCTTCTGATATCTTGTGAAAATTAACTACCCAAATCAATTTTCTGGATGGATAATTAGACTCCTCTATCTAATACCTTTCTAATGACTTCTCCCTTGCTCAATTCTGAGTCTTGAGCAGAAAGTTATGGTCATTTGAAAAGTGTCCATTAATTTCTCCTGTTCACACTTCAACTTGGTGCAAATATGCGTTGTACTTATGCATTTTTGCACCTACTCCATTGGAGTTTTGGTGAGAGCTCAAACAATTTTCTTCGTATAAATATTTTGGATAGTTTGTCCAAGTTTCACCTCTTTCTAGGTTTTGGGATGCTAGTTACATCTTGTTGAAGTTCTAGGCCAGTCAATGTTTTTGGTCGGGAATGCTACATGTAACTTATGTGTTGTATTAAACATTTTTAACATGCCAAAAATTTTAATTCAGCTCTAAGACTGTATTATATGGTTCAATATATTTCCATAGACTACTCCTGCACCTTAATCTGATTCCGGAGAAGAAAGTTATGGCCCTTTGAAGTTAGTTGGGTCTTAAAATTTACCCTCCATTTTTTGTCATGTAAATTCCTCATAAAAGCTTCGTTTGATGAACAGTTTACACCATTATAAATCTCTCTTTGGGCTCTTTCATTTGAGTTGTAGAGACAAATTGTACCTTGGTACTATTCTCAAAGTTTTTTCATAGCTAAAAATGTTTTCTAGGGCCTCAAAAACGCGCTGCAAAAAGATGACCTTCAAACAATATAAAATGTCGCAGAAATTCACTGGTTTTATGCTATTGTACACCATCCAAACGACTTCGCGCACACAAATTTGAACATGTACATCCATATTTAGCATGCGTAGAAACACCATAAGTTAGCACATGCTCCGTGGACCTATAACCAATGTGGATCACTTCTTTGTCGTGTCTATAACTGGTGTGCACTACTTTTGTGTCGTGTGCCAATATCCACCGCGCACAATTTTGGTCCATGCACTAATACCTGTTGCAAGAAATTTTTGTGTCATGTGCTAATATTCCATGCACACTGCACTCTATTCACTGTACCATGTCAAAATTTAGTACACCCCCACTATGCACCAGTACTCCGCATGCACCTTTAATTAAATTGTTGCGCGCCAATATCCACCGCGCACAATTTTGGTTCATGCACTAATACCTATTGCAAGCAATTTTTGTGACACATGCTAATATTCCACACGCACTGCACCATGTCAAATTTTAGTACACCCCCACCACGCACCAGTACTCTACACACACATTTAATTAAATTGTCGCATGACAGCATATACCCACATTATGCGCGCACCAACAAAATTCCTCTACACTCTGTCAATACTGCGCACACCATACGCGTCATTATTATGTGTGTGCACACCACACGCACAAGTATTATGCATGCACCACACAATCTGCATCGCACAATGCTAAAATTTAGTGCACACATACATGCACCAATATTTTATGTGCATTACCACTCTGCACTGCACAATGCCAAATGTAAGTGTGCACACCTGCGCACCAATTTTTTCACGCATTCCCACTCTACACCGTGCAGTGCCAAATTTAAGTGCGCACACCTACGCGCCAATATTTTCTGCGCATTACCACTCTGGACCATGCAATGCCAAATTTTAGCGCGCGTAACCACGCACTCTTATTTTCCACACATCACAATATTTTCACTGTGCATCATGCATTTTTAGTGTGCATACCTGCACATATTCATTTTTATGCACGTCAATTACTCGTGAATTCCTCTGCAGAAATTGGGGATTTTTCCTAACTTTTTCCCAATTTTCACTATAGACATTCTGCAACTATCAAATTTGTTCATTTCACCCCGATAACATCCATGCAACCTCTACAACAACAAATCATTGTTGGTTGACATTTCTGGAATGAATTTTTCCCAAACTCAATTCATGAATTGAGAATTTTAATCAACTAATATCACTCCATCTATCATGGCTTCCATTTAACTTCAAATTCAACCAACTATAGGTCTAAATTTGCTAGAACATATATTAAATTAATAATATCTCACCACTTGGCCAAATTTCTCAATTTTCCCATGAATGTAACAACAGGAATTGGGGCTTTTGCCCAATTCCACGCTATTACTTCTAATGTTTTTAGCATGGATGCTATGTAACTTCAAATTTGGCCATTTCAAAATCAATTCTCTATGAAATTCCACTTCAATTCAACTTTCTTGGCCCATCTAGGCTCAGTGTTGAAACTAGATCTCTGATACCATATTGTAACATCCCCAACATCCAACTGGGCTATGCCACATAAAAAAAAATTGAACTGTATGCAAATTAAAACATATACACATAGAAACTCTTGCGAAACTTTATATATATAACTTAAAACATACATATGCATTCTGTAAATGCACAGATTCATGTGGAAATAAAAGTAAACATATACATGCAGCATAGACAGGAAATACCCATAAATATAAAGATAAGTATAAATCACACACAGGGAAAACCCATAAAAATAAACATATAAATAATAATGCAACATGTAATTTAACACACTATTGAAACTTATCTTGATAAGAATATCACCAATTTCATGCAAACCTTCCATGAACCTCCCAGACTTAGACCATGTTTCTCATCACTCTTAACAGTGGGTCACCCCCCAGCTGGGACTAAAATCCACCTCGGTAAAGGGATTCCTAACCAGGCTGATGTATCTCGGGAAACAAGAAAGACTCTGTCACAGGTGCCAAATCAAACTAACAGCCTACAGTCCCTCATTCCCCACATGCATGTCCCACCCCAGGCAGTGTGCCCCTTCTTTGCTCAACAGTCCTTCAGTTTCCCCACTTCCCTTCCAGGGCTTCAGCAACAGGCCGAACAGGAAGTCTTTGAGCCATGTAGTTGTAGTTTGGCACCTTCAAGAAATAAATTCCCAGAAATCCTCTCGCCTATATAGAAATTTCTCTCGGGCCTAAAAACCCACCTCTTAATTATCCCATGGGTCTGAAAACCCACCTCTTTAGTCCATCTCCCAAGATAACCAGGTACAGATATAGGTACGGGTATAGTTATGAGCATGGATACGGGTATAGTGACAGGAAGGTACAGATACAATTACAGGTACATGTATAGGTACAAGAAGGTACAAAGGATAGTTGAATGAGTCTCTGAATGATGATGGAATATTGAATGAATCCCCCCAAAATGAACTAATTCCAAGCTATATGTAAGCATGTTCCCAACTTGACACTTGTCATGTTGAGAGCTACTTTGTCCCACTTGTCCCCATCCTTAGAACTTAGGATAAAATAATTATCCATACGTTATACTTTAAGGAATATTAATATAATATTCCTTTTTGGCTTAAGCTCCCTAGATTAGCCCCTTATCCTTAACTTTTAGCCCCCCCCTTTCCTTAACTAGTGGAGTTTAGTCCCCCATACTCTTTTATCGTGGTCGGTCTACACACAACGATGTATTATATTAACAATAAGACATATACAAAAATAGGTTCACTGGCCTTTAGCATCTAGGCTCTCCAACCTAATTCAACACATAAGCCACCTAGCTTATAATAATTGGCTCACCAGCCTATAAAACACAACATAAACACACAAGTCTCTCTGGCCTCACAATCACGTGCACTTAAGTTTGTTGCGCAAGGCATCTTCGAATGTGCACACTTCATCATTTTAGCACAAAGTACATGTGTGCACCATACCATGGAAGGTGCATGCAAAATGATATAAAATAGCTCACCAACTTATAAACACAACATATACACAAAGGCTCTCTGGCCTTAATATCACGCACTCAATCCGGTGTGCACGAAACTCTATAATGTGCACACTCTTCTTTTGGTATGAGATTCCTGCGCACTGACTCAATGTGCACATAATCATACCAAAGACCCTGTATCATTATCTCACCATCTTATAATCATATTTACATTTACAATTTGGGGTTCATCCTAGGGGTATTACAATCCCCTCCCCTTATTTATGCATTGTCCTCAGTGCATTATATACTATGTACCATTCAAATTCTTTAAAAATATCCAAGCTTTAGCTACTGGAAGCTTGTTATCCATTTGGTGCTCTACTTTCCAGCACCAATTTGGGTATTCATACTATAGCTGGAAGTCAATTGCTTTATTCCATAGAGTTGGTTCCGGGAATAATTCAGCTCATTGTTCCATTTGACATGCCCTCCTTATGGCAGCTATGGTTCCATAAGCATCCTTGGGTTTCCTCCTCCTTATTCCACTCACCCTTCCAAGCTCAAGTATCCCTTCACTTCTACGCATTCCTTCATTCATCCATCTTACAAAGGCTTTCAAACACAAGGAGAGTGTTAACCCATTACCAGAACCCCACCAAGTTCACAATTATAGGGCTTTAGTGTCCTCAACATTATTTTTTCTTTCCCATCATTCCAACCTTAATCAATATTATCGCATTTGCATCACACACATGCAGTTATCATGATAGAAAATTACAAAAATTCCATTTTAGAAATCAAATTAATTTCCTAAGGAATTCAACTTTTCCCAAAATATGAAATTATATTCCATAAAAAAAATTATTGCTATTGCAATAATAGGATGCAGTCTTCCTTCTGGAGTTCAGCAAGCACCATGTTGAATACCATTTTTCCTGCGATGATTCTATCTTGCATTCAGCCAACAAATTGTCAAAATTTTCTGTACATCATACTTTCCTTGCAATATGTACAAAAAAACTTATAACATGATCTTAGAATTTTCTACACTGACCAATTCAATCACAACTACAAAACAATTTTTTAGATAAAATGAACTATCATTTTATGCATAACCATGTTCATAATTAATATCAGTAAGTTTATTACTTCAATTTCCTAATCTAAAAAATTTATGTAGTCACTATTCCTGTGACCACCCGACTTGCAACTTTCCTGTTGCAATGTCTAACAGTTCCTGAAATGTTCTCATCTCCATGAGTTAGCAACATTTTTGTCGTTTTTATAATTATTTCCATCCAAAACCATATATACATGCACTCAAAAAATGAATTCAGCAAATGCATTTAAGTATACAATTCTATCATGTATGAGTGCAACTTGGCCACTTGCTAGACATGAGTGCAACTCTCAATGCCTATTTATTTAATGCACCTTTGTATTGATTTTCATAATGATATTTATCTAAGTCATGTATCTCACCATCCATAAATTGGAAATATGGCCAATGTCTTGACACATTCTCCACACACTTCCCATTGTCTTCTCAATTACTTGGATGCCTTCCTTTTCAACCCGAACACTACACCAAGAATACAATTATGTGGTGTTTATTAGTGTTAGCAAAAAGGTCACAGTCCGGGTTTTATTTAAAGGTAGGAAGCTCATTGGGTATTTGTGTGGCATGTAACCTTTCTATATCCATACTTTTCCATATCCAACCATGTCTCGGTCTCATACATGACTAGCTTTCCTAGCATCATTCATATAACAAGTTCTTATCTTTTATTTCTTTGGTTATTACCTCATAACCAAATTATCATGACATGTTGTTATGCGAGTGTGTGCATTCAAAAGATAAAAATCTTTGATTACTATAAAAGGCCTCTAGCCTTATCCACACCTATTTAACTTATTCATGTTAATGCACTTAAACAATACCATACTGAGTATTATAAAATTTAATTTGGGGAAATTCTTACCTGAATTTTCCTTTGGAAACTATGCAACATAATTTAAAAAGAGAAATACTTACCTACATGGATTCCATTAAATGAATTTAATGCTACCTGTTTAGCTGGCGACAGTAGAAGCTCTCATGACTCTTTATCAATCTTACAATCAACATTCCAACTTTATGTTACTTCCTTCCATATGCAGCAACATTATCAACAACACTTGCAAACATGCAAGCATTCTCACTTTATGGCACTCCCAACAAGCCATAACATACTTTCTACTACAGTAATTGCAACAACTTCTGTTATCCACAAATTTGGTCATTGTGATGATGTCATGATGATGGAAAATCAAGCTCTTTACCAAGAATATTTTCCTGAGAAAAGTTACAGTTGTCTTCTTCCAGAATTCACATTTTGAAACATGTTCGCAGGCTGCTTATATATTCACCTGCGAGAATGC
>ML792011.1:146679-171795 GCA_009831015.1 Picea engelmannii
CCTATTTTCCTTTCCTTTAATGTGTTTGATTTCAAAATCAAACTCGCTAAGGAGGGCCATCCACCTAGCTTGTCTAGCATTGAGATTTGGTTGATTAAACAGGTATCGCAATCCACAGTGATCTGTCATAAGTACAAATTTTCTTCCCAGGAGATAATGCCTCCACATTTTCAAGGCATGCACTATGGCAGCCAGTTCTAGATCATGGGTCACATAGTTGACTTCATGCTCGTTCAATTTTTGGGATTCATAGCAGATCACACTTCCTTTCTGCATAAGGACTCCTCTGATCCCTTCCTTACAGGCATCTATGCACATGAGGAAGTCAGCTTCTAGGTCGGTGATTTTCAGCACGGGAGCATGGGTCATTAGATGTTTCAGGGTTTGAAATCTTTCTTCACATTTCTGTGTCCACAGGAATTTTGTCCCCTTCTTCTGGAGGGCATTGATTGGAAAACCAATCTTGGAGAATCCTTTTATAAATCTCCTATAATATCATGCTAATCCCATAAAGGATCTGATATCCGAAACATCCTTTGGGGTAGGCCATTCCATGATAGACCTAATTTTTTCAGGGTCTACCACTACTCCTCCTTCGGAGAGAACATGGCCTAAGTAATGTATTTCTTTCTGGAAGAATTCACATTTGTTGAATTTGGCATAGAGTTGATTTTCTCTTACCACTTGCAGTACAAGTCTAAGATGCTCTTCATGCTCTTTTTTGTTCTTGGAGTAAATTAATATATCGTCAATAAAAACAAGCACAAATTTGTCTAGGAACTTGTTGAGTACATTGTTCATCAAGCACATAAAAGTGGCAGGAGCATTGGTCAACCCAAATGGCACTACCACAAACTCATAGTGACCATACCTCGTCCGGAAGGTAGTTTTATGGATGTATTCACCCTTGATTCAGACTTGATGGTATCCTGACCTCAAATCAGTGTTTGAGAAAATAGACGCACCCCCTAATTGATCGAACAGGTCATCGATCCTGGGCAAGGGGTACTTTTTCTTTATGGTTACCTTATTGAGTTGCTTATAATCTATACACAATCTAAGGGTACCATCCTTCTTTTTCACGAACATTACTAGTGCTCCCCATGGAGACACGCTAGGCCGAATATAGCCCTTATCCATCATTTCGTTTAATTGCAACTTGAGTTCAACTAACTTGGGTGTGCTCATCCGGTAGGGTGTCCTAGACACTGGCACCGCTCCTGGTGCAAGTTCTATCGAGAAGTCTATGTCCCTCCTCGGAGGTAGAATCGATACCTATTTCGGAAACACATCTTTGTATTCTCTCAGGATAGGGTGATCGTCAGGGTTTGGTTTGTCATCTTCGATTGTTTTCAACACCTGTATTGCATATAGGGTACATCCCTTTTGGCAATACTTTCTCATTTGCAGAGATGATATTTGTCTCACCAAGACAGGTTTTTAGATCCCTTGAAGGGTTATCCTCTTCCCTTCCTTACTTACATATTCTAAGGTCTTATGGTAACAGTCCAATCTAGCTTTATGGGCAGCTAGCCAATCCATACCAATCAACAGATCATATGATCCCAGGGGTAATATGTTAAGGGTTGCTTGGGTGGGGAGTTCACCCAACATTAATTGGCAGGCTGGTATGACTTCTGCTATCCTCCTTTTGGTGCCAGTGGCTAACTGTACCAACCATGGCTTGGTATGTTTTTGTGGCTGTAGTTTACACTTATCAACAACTTTAGGGGCTATATAACTCAAATTTGAACCAGTGTCAATCAAAACAGACACTAGATGGTTGGAAATCATACCTTCTATTTCCACTACTGAAGCTTGGTGGTCGGCTTGGTTATTATCCAAGGCTGCATAAATTTGTGGCACACTCTTGGCCACATCATTGATGGTAGTAGCTTCTTGGATGTTATAAATCCTTCGACTATTATGTTGTCGGTGTGGACAGTCTCTCAATAGATGTTCTTCCCCACAACCCCAGCATTTCAAAGGCTCTCTCTTCGGGTTATCAGTCTTCACTGATATGGGTCCAAAAGTTTTATTTCCTCTCAAAGAGGGAAAATTCTGTTGGTGCCTACTCCAGGCTGGGAAGCTCATTCTTGGGTTCTTCTTATAGTTCTTAAATCCTGGGGATTTAATTCCCCTTTTCTGAAATCTTGAACTATTCCTCTGTTTCCATCCTTCGCCAAGTTTTGCTCAATGTCCAAACTGTTCATGACAATAGGTTGCCTTTCGAATAGTGTCTTCTAGGGTCTTTGGCTCATCAAATTCAATTATGTTCTAGTAGTCCTTGGGTAGTCCACTGATGAAGCGTTGCACCTTTGCCTTTTTCACTTTTATATAGGGTACATACCTTAACAAATCAAGGAATTTGTTGACATATTCTTCTATAGTGAGTTGTCCCAGTTTGAGTTCATTAAACTCTTTAGTCTTCTCGTCGAAATATTTTTCCGACAAATACTTATTCCAGAAGTATTTCTCAAATTGTTTCCAGGACAGGTCCTCTTCACAAACCCCTTTCACATTCTTAATATCTTCCCACCAAATGGAAGCCTTTCCGTTCAAGTTGAAGGTGGCCACTCGGGCCTTCAGATTTTCTGAGAAGTCATGGACTCTGAAATACTTCTTTAGTCCAAGCAGCCATGCCTTTGCTTCCTCTCCCTTCTTTATTTCACCGTTGAAGGAGGGTGGTTTGGCCTTTCTAAATTCTTCAAATTTTCAACCTTTGGAAGGATTTTTCTTCTTCTCTTTCTTTCGGGAATAGGAACTGGTTCTACTGCTAGAAGAGATTTATGAATTGCTAGCTTCCTTCTCAGAGGAATCACTCGGCACTAGTCCTTTACCTCTCGGGTGGAAATTTTTTGAGATGCTCCTCTCAGTGTGGCCACTGATATGACCATGTTTTTGAGTTTCAGGCTCATGCTACATTTGTCTTTGTAGATCGGATAAACTCTGCAGTAAAACTGCGTTAATTTCTGTTTGTTTTTCTTGTTCTTTCATCATCCTTTCATTGTCAGCCTTACAACTTTGTAATTCGACCATGAGGCTCCTCACAGTCTCGGCTAGATCTGGAGGGGTCCCTACTGCCCTCCTTTCGTCAGACTCTTCGTCTCTATTTTGGGAGCCTTCTCCCACTTCACGGTGAGTCACCATACTATGCATTGATAATTTCCCCGTGGTTGATCTTTCGCTTGTGTGCAAAAGGAAAAACGTTGGTTGTTAGTCAATATTTATATTTATTTATAACCAGTACATAATTCATATTTTCACATGTACACACACACAATAGGGGTTTTTCATTCTTAACTTCGTCTTTTGATTAGGAAGGTTAAGATAGAGGGGGGGGTTACTCTTTTTAGGAGTGTTCCAAACGGAGCTTCTGCGTAACTCGTTCATGAGCCCATGCAGGCCGAGTGTTGTAACCATGCTCTGATACCAATTTGTCACATACCCACTAAGGAAAACAAAAATTTTCATCGAATTCTCGAGGATCAGAATCCCCGAAATACCTACGGGAGTCTTAGCATAGGCTAGTTCCTTCCTTGTCCATCTCCATGTGATCGTGGGTCATGACCACATGCCAAACAAGTATGGCTTTCTTTCGCTCTTCGCAACCTAGCACTACCAGAGCGTCGAGTCTTTCGACTTTGCAAACCTCGACACGGTGAAACGTCGAACCCCAACAGGACTAGCGAGTGGTAGGTTTCCCCCTTGGGGTCTTGTCCACATTACCCTATCCTGTGTCTACACGCTTTAGCCAGCCAAGCACTTATCGACTTTTCACAATTCAGGGAAATGCGATGCATGACTTCCCTTTGACACTTTTCACTACTCGCAACCTCGCAAGTTGAAGCGTCAAGCTCTCGTGCTCTTCTTCTCTGAAATCCTGAGATGCGAAAGTCAGCAATGGTTGACTTCCTCTTCGCACTTCTCACAGCTCACAACCTCGCGAGTTGGAGCGTTGAGCCTTCGTGCTCCTATCTCGCGAATCCCCGAGACGTGAGAAGTCAACAGAGTGTTGACTCCTTTCCGGGCGATGCATGCCCACCTGTCAATCACGTGGGCCCCACCTGATGGATGTGCCATGTGTTCTCATGAGCCTTGGTTCTCGACACTTCACAACTTCTACAGTCGAAAGTCACCCCTTCCAACCTCCGAACCCCCGAACTCTCGATATACGATATCACCACGGATTTCTGATCCAACAGTCCTCCCGTTCCTGGATCCAATGGTTCAGATTTTTCTCCTCGCCACTTCGCACTTCGTGACTTCATGAGTTGGAGCACCCAACTCTTGTGCTCTCTTCTTGTGAAACCCTGAGATGCGAGATCCCGAACTCAGACCTCTTCGGGACTGCACCGACCCTAACTGCCTTGCAACTCTGCAAGATCCAACGACTATCGGTTGTTTGCCACTTCTATCTCAAAGTGTCTCCACCGTCCATACAGCTTCTCCCATGGTTGATTCTACGACTTAACTCCCTCGCAACTCAGTGCGATCTAACAACCCATGACTATTCGGCACTTCTCCACAAAGTCTCTCTGTCGTCTATTTCTGCTCTCTTCTGCGCATGTCTGGACGTACTTTTTCGACGACCTAGATCTATTTCGCTCCAGCTGATCTAAAGGCAGTTGTAGCTCCTCCTTGAACATGCACTTCTCTTCCTTCTCCTTGGAAGATTTCTTAAGTATCAAAGGTCTCGGCCTTTTCTTCTCCTCTGTGACCTTTGCAGCTAAGGCTCTGTGCACAAAATGGCACTATCCCTCCCGAGCTTCTCTTCTCTGAAACCATGAAATATTTCCTCGACCTCTATGATTCCTATAGGGTATGTGCACATGACAAGGTGTTGCCTATCCTCCTCAGATGGAAGGTTGCGATTCTCTCGTGACTTCACCACCCATGAAGTCGAATGACTTCCCTCTATGACTCTCGATGTCCGAATCCCCGATATGGGTGATTTCGCGACACGTGTCCTCCCTCCAAGGGATGACTCAGGTTCTTTCACTATTTCGAGACTTCTGATGTCAAGTGCCCGAACTCTCATCCTTCGGACTCCCGAACTCCCGAACATTGAAACCTCGATACGAACTCCTTCTCGGGACTTTCACTTCTGCTTTTCTTCACGAGAGGTTTCAACCTCGTGCAACTCTCGACAGATCCAATGTCTGTCGGTTGTTTATACCAAGATCTGATGGATCAGACCTGTCTCTCCATTGCACCATTCCGAAGCTGCCTGGACATGAATCCACGGTCCAGATCCTTTCACAGACCTTGGGGATCTACAGTCCCAGTTTCTTCGCTACTCACAAAGATAAAGGAAAAATGGTTAAGGCATTTAATGCCCTAATTTATTCCTTCAATCTAACGGTTGTGAATGACCATAGACCTTTCGACAGGTTCTCATCCATTCATCAATACTTATTCTTCGAATCCTCAAGGGATTATGCAACTTTTGCGCCTCTGCAGAGTCTTTGCACACAAAGTGCTACCTCTTCTGATCTTTTCAAAAAGGGTGTCTCTATGCGGAGATTTATCCAGGGTATCACCTAAGATGGATAAGGGTATAGATTTCCCGAGAAATGACTTGAATTCTAAATTGATTCATTATGCGTAAATACATATAAATCTATTTATAAACATAAGCCATATGTGGCCCTTCCATTATAAGTATGCAACCACCATTTCTGAATCAAAACACTACATAGGTAGTCTTATACTCAAACCATTCATAAAACTGCACAGACTAAGAGGATATATGTCAGCATATAATTTTCACGATGCAAGATGTAAAACACTTATCAGAAATAACACCAGAAGTGAGTGAAACTGCTGAGAGGGGTGCTCGTTTCCACCCAACTGTAGGCTCAGCAATTCTAATAGGATTTACCACTAGCCACCCCCGAGCTGAGACCACGATGCTGCGAGACTGTGTCTCTGTTTTCCAGTGAAAGAGAACGAGAGTTACTCTCCCCCTTCTCTACTATCACTAACTATGTATTTTCCAGATTTCTCTTCCTCCCCTCGCGTCTGCCCCCTTCTCGCTTCTCCCTTATGCCTTTTTCCTCTTGTGAGGTTGCATGTGGCACGATTTCCCTCACACTAGTCAGGCTTGATGGCTCTATGGATGGGTGGTTCACCCTCCCCCATCTCTCATTACTCATGAGGAGCCATTTACCTACCAATCCTGGTGAGTCATTTAATTCGGGGCCAGTGAGCCACTCTTGGTTCTCCGGGCCAATGAAGTCCAAATATGGTATTGGTTTTGGTGGAAGTTAAGGCCACCTTTCCAAGTGCCTTCCACCACCTTTCTTCAGCCATCGTGGTATCTTTTTCAACATATCCCCTCTCAGCAGTCCTGCAATATATATATATTCGTAATATTATTCACATTCATCGACCTTTTTCACAAGGTCCATTCACATCAGACATTCACATTTTTGAGTTGTCCACAGTTCTTGGCCAGTATAGTTATTTTTACAAAATGGGGGAAACAGGGTGTTACAGTAAGGATGTACATATCCCTCCTTATGTACCTACATAGAATTAATTAAAAGTACTTAATATTGTTTTTAATTTAACATCATAATTTCAAGTGATACTTCCACCCCCTGGAAATTTCACTCATGGCTCTATGCCACTTGAGATGGATTCTTCTCAGGCACCATCTCTTTTTCATTCAAAACCATGCATAGAACCATTTCTTCTTCATGGTTCCTTACTGACTGTCTGTAGAGATTCATTTCACTTTTAAGTCTTTCTTGGCTTTGACATCTCCATGCTATTGTGGAAATATATTCAATACCTTTGGAATGCATCAACAATCATCTAATATTCTTTCTTTCCCTCATGGAGTGTTGTATTTCATTTATATTTAGCTTGATATCTACCTCATGATTTCTTCTCCCATTTTCCTAGGATTTTCATGGACTTGCAACTACATATTATGCTGATATTAATTTTCAGCATTCCACTATTATTTGTATCCCTCTGATCCAACTCCTACATGACCCAATTATATTACCAATCATGTTTTGTGAGTAACCTTGGATATTTAACACCAAATTCCTTCTTGAGGTACTTTATTTATTCCTTCCTTATCTGATCATATCAGCACTTGGATTTGCTTGATGACTATTACGTTCTCTTGTCTTGACCAATCTGATTTCAACTTGACTTGCATAATCCCCTTCCATCATGCCATAATGATGCACCTATGCCTCAACCAACACTCCTTAATTATGTGCACCTTCATGTTTTTACCCTTTAAGTGATTCCCTTCATACCATTCTTCCATTGCACACTCTGATAACCATAAGGGAAGCATTAATCTATAATTGCATAGCTAATTCCTGGATACGATGCACTCTTTATCCATATATGCATGAAGCCTCTTTCTTTATCTGATTACTATTCTGACAATAAATTCCTTTTATAATATATCTGACTCCAATATATTGATTAATATTTATATTGGTTTCTTTGAGAGTGAATGTACTTTCACTAATTTATTCACTACATGATCTATTCCTTTCCCCAGATTCATACCTTAACATTTTGTAGTCTTGGATTTTGATCATCTTATGAAATATTTTTGTCATAGCACTCTTTCCCTGAGTACCTCTGCTTATATTTAACTAAATTTCAACCTTCTCACCTCTTAAGAACTAAAAATTTTTAACTCTGCAAAAATGTGCAGCCAAAAAAATTTGTTAGGCTAAATAATTTAACAAATTTATGCACTTGTACAATTTTGTTCCAATAATGCATCATAATTCCTTCTTCTGCTATCTTGTGAAAATTAACTGCCCAAATCAATTTTATGGGTGGATAATTATACTCCTCTATCCAATACCTTTCTAATGACTCCTCCCTTTCTCAATTCTGAGTCTTGAGAAGAACATTATGGTCATTTGAAAATTTTCCATTAATTTCTCATGTTCACACTTCAACTTGATGAAAATATGCGTTGTACTTATGAATTTTTCTTCATATACATATTTTGGACAGTCTTTCCAAGTTTCACCACTTTCTGGGTTCTGGGTTGCTAGTTACAGCCTGTTGAAGTTCTAGGTCAATCAGTGTTTTTGGTCGGAAATGATACAGGTACCTTTTGTGTTGTCTTAAACATTTTTAGCATGCCCAGAATTTTAATTCAACTCTAGGACTGTGTTCTATGGTTCATTATCTTTCCACAGACTACTCATGCACCTCAATCTGATTCTGGAGTAGAAAGTTATGGCCCTTTGAAGTTAGTTGGGTCTTAAAATTTACCCTCCATTGTTTGTCATGTAACTTCCTCATAAAAGCTTTGTTTGACGAACAATTTACACCATTAGAAAGCTCTCTCTGGGATCTTTTATTTGAGATGCATAGACAAAATGTACTTTGGTGTTGTTCTCAGGGTTTTTTAGTAACTAAAAATGTTGTTTAGGGCCTCAAAAATGCGCTGCAAAAAGATGACCTTCAAACAGTATAAAATGTCGCAAAAATTCACTTGTTTTTTGCTATTGTACACCATCCAAACGACTTCGTGCACACAAATTTGAACATGTACATCCATATTTATCATGTGCAGCAACACCATAAGGTAGTGCATTCTTCGTGCACCTATAACCAATGTGGATCACTTCTCTGTCGTGCCTATAACTAGTACGCACTACTTTTGTGTCACGCACCAATATCCACCACGCACAATTTTGGTTCATGCACTAATACATGTTGCAAACATTTTTTGTGTCGTGCACTAATATTCTACGCGCATTTCACTCTACTCATTGTACCATGTCAAATTTTAGTATGCCCCCATCACACACCAGTACTCTGCGTGCACCTTTAATTAAATTTTCACGCGACAACATATACCCACATTGTGCATGCACCAACAAAATTCCTCTGCGCTCTGTCAATACTGCAGACACCACATGCGCCATTATTATGTGCGTGTACATCGCACGTGCCACTATTATGCATGCGCCACTCAATCCACACTATGCAGTGCTAAAATTTAGAGCGCACACCTACGCACAAACATTTTATGTGCATTACCACTCTAGATCATGCAACGCCAAATTTAAGTGTGCACACCTGCACGCCAATATTTTCCACACATTACCACTTTGCACCGCGTAGTGCCAAATTTAAGTGTGCACACCCGCGTGCCAATATTTTCCATGGATTACCACTCTACACCGCGTAGCGCCAAATTTTACCACACATAGACACGCACCCTTATTTTCCACACATCACAAGCTTTTTACTATGCACCATGCATTTTTAGTGTGCACACCTACACACATTCATTTTTATGTGCATCAATTCCTCATGAATGCCTCTGTAGAAATTGGGGCTTTTGCCTAAATTTTTCACAATTTTCACCATAGACGTTCTGCAACTATGAAATTTGTTCAATTTCACCCTGATAACACTAATTCAACCTTTACAAAAAAAAATTGTTGTTGGTTGACATTTCTAGAACGAATTTTTCCCAAACTCTATTCACGAATTAAGAATTATATTCAACTAATATCGCTCCATCTGTCATGGCTTCCGTGTAACTTCAAATTCGACCAATTCCAGGTCTGAATTTGCTAGAATAGATATTAAATTAAGAATATCTCACCACTTGGCCAAATTTCTCAATTTTCCCATGAATTTAACAACAGAAATTGGGGCTTTTCCCAATTCCACGCAATTGCTTCTAATTTTTTTACCATGGACGCTATGTAACTTCAAATTTGCCACTTTGAAATCAATTCTCTGTGAAATTTCACTTCAATTCAACTTTCGTGGCCAGGTTCAGTGTTGAAACTAGAGATCTGATACCATCTTGTAATATCTCAAGCATCCAACTGGGCTATGCCACGTAAAAAAATTCAAACTGTATGCAAATTAAAACATATACACACAGAAACTCTTGCGGAACTTTATATATAAAACTTAAAACAGGAAAATACATTATGTAAATGCATAAATTCATACAGAAATAATAGTAAACATATACATGCAGCATGGACAGAAAATACCCATAAATATAAAGACAGGTATAAACCACACACAGGAAAAACCCATAAAAATAAACACATAAATAATAATGCAGCATGTAATTTAACACACAATTGACACTTATCTTGGTAATAATATCACCAATTGTATGCATATATTCCACGAACCTCCCAACCTTAGACCACGTTTCTCATCACTCTCAGTAGTGGGTCACCCCCGAGATGGGACTAAAATCCACCTGGGTAAAGGGATTCTTAACCATGTTGATGTATCAAGGACAACAGGAAAGTCTTTGTCACAGGTTCCAACTCAATTTAACAACTTATAGTCCCTCATTCCACACATGACTGTCCCACCCTAGGAACTGTGCCCCTTCTCTGCTCAACAGTCCTTCGGATCATCATTCAAAGACAGCTGAATGAGTCTTTGAATGATGATGGAATATTGAATGAATCCCCCCAAAATGAACTAAGCCCAAGCTATATGTATGCATGTTCCCACTTGACACTTGTCATGTTGAGATCTACTTTGGCCCACTTGTTCCCATTCTTAGAACTTAGGATAAAATAATTATCCATACTTTATACTTTAGGGAATATTAATATAATATTCATTTTTGGCTTAAGCTCCCTAGATTATCCCCTTATCCTTAACTTTTACCCCCCCTCTTTCCCTAACTAGTGGAGTTTAGTCACCCATACTCTTTTATCGTGGTCGGTCTATATGCAGTGATGCATTATATTAATGATAATACATACAAAAATAGGCTCACTGACCTTTAGCATCTAGGCTCTCTGACCTAATTCAACACATAAGACACCTAGCTTATAATACCTGGCTCACCAACCTATAAAACAAAACATATACACAAAAGGCTCTCTGGCCTCACAATCGCGCGCACTTAAGTTTGTTGCCCGCGACATCATGGAATGTGCACACTTCATCATTTTATCACGTAGTACATGTGCGCACTATACCATGGAAGGTGCATGAAAAATGATATAAAACATATCACCAACTTATAAAAACAACATATACACAAAGGCTCTCTGGACTTAATATCACACACTCAATCTATTGTGCACAAAACTCTAGAATGTGTGCACTCTTCTTTTGGTATGATATTCCTGCGCACTGACTCAATGTGTGCAGTATCATACTAAAGACCCTTTATCATTAGCTCACCAACTTATAAGCATTTTACATTTACAATTTAGGGTTCAACCTAGGGGTATTACAGAAATAGCTTGATTATTAGGAAGAGCTCGGACAAATAGGATGTTCATGAACCAACAACCATGTGTGTCTCTTGCATGCACCATATGCAAGTGGTACATGAAAGAGACCCTTTGACTAGAAGCCATGAATGAAAATTGTCGAAAAAGGTGAGGAAACCACTAATAGGTTCTAATAGAATCCAATACACTACAGGAATCCCAATGTGTGAATAGATTTATTGTCATTGAACATAAGGGAAACCCCCCAGTCAGTGACCAATGGAGAGATGTCATCTATTGGGTTCAAGTTCACCTACCAATGATGAAAGTAGGCCCAAGGTGCAAGGTAGGAAAACAGGTTCATGTGATTTTGAGGTTCACTTGTAAGGGGATGGCCAACATGCAAAGTCCAAGATTTCTAAGGAATGGTCGACACATTCTTAGACTTCCTTTGAACAAGATCATGAGACAGAGTAAAAACTTAGGTAACATATACTTAACACTAATCATTGACAAAAATTTGTGGCGCGGGAGGCATCAACAAACTCTTCATAGGGACTGGAAGAGTAACTAGTTGGAGGAGTATACTCTAAGTAACGATGTCAGCTTCCTAAGTTCATGCTAAACCCAAACCTTAGATGAAATGGACTCAAGAATTTGTGTTATGTTCAAAGGTGACACAACTGCTGCCGATAGGAGATAATATGATTTTCTTGCCCATCTTTTTTTTTTCATAGGCAAAGAAATGTTATGATACAGGAGAGGATACGAGTGTCGCGAGTAAGCAACTAGTTCCAAGAAGTGGAACATACCTATGCTCAATACAGGGAAGTGCATGCAGGACATGGACACTCGGGGGGATGTTTCCTCTACGGGTAAAGGGATGTCAAGTTGCAAAGGATATATAGAAGACACTACCTGGATAATGTTGAGAATTGTTGGGGAAAAAGGGATTATAACGAGAAAGTGGGAGGCGACATTAGGCTCAACAATGCAAGAAGGATGTCATTTTTTGTAGATTTAGTCCCCTAGGCCCAAAAAAGTATAAAATGACACCCAAGAGAACTTTTCTAGCCAATGGTGACTAGAGTATTCATTTTTCGTAAGTAGTCTATTTGGTCCATAAAACGGTTAAACTTATACCAAAATAGATGTCCTTTCAAATCCATTTAACGAGTGTGAAAGAGACAACTTCACTCGCCAATCTTTTCATTTTTTCAGGAGTCAGAAAAGAGCTTAACCCAGACTCGGTGGGAGTCCCATATGTAGTGGTCATAATTAGATTAAGTAAGATCAATGAGGTTCAAACACAATGTCATATAGGGACTATAAGAGACTCCCAGACCTATGGAGTAATTTTTGCATGGGCACCAAATCACAAAAGTGTTCTAACTAGGGTACCCATGTTTGGTAAGTCTCTACCACTTAATAACAACACTTCTATTAGAATCAAGAAGGTTTTTTTTCGCTACCAAATGGGTCCATACCTAGGGCATATGAATCATGATCATAAGACAATGCAAAAATGCACAACAGGGTGAAAACCTACCCTATATGACAGTGGTGGTAAATACCTGCTAGGGGCATGAATAGGCTCAAGAGTGTCATAAATCCATGAAACTATGGACAAAACCACTTCAAACCAGGTCTTCTACTGCTCAATTAGTTCATTTGGTTTCGAAAATATGAAATATAGGGTAAAAACTATAGAAATTGGATGAAAATGTTTTACAAATAGTAAAAAACATGACATTCACCATATCATTTGATTTTTTTCACCCACATAGTGCATTTTAGGCCATTTTACTGCCGATCTTCCATCAGCGATTCCGGGAGATATGATAGATAGAATTGGAATCTGTCTAGACTAAGTAATTACCCATGCTATCCTCTTTCATTTCAATGGTTAAATTTCTAGTTTTAGTGTCCAAATTTTGAGTATAAGAGGTCATAAATTAGAAACTAGGGTGTACGCAGGCTATAGTTCATCAGGTCGGGCACACGACCTCATGTATGTAGTAAATATAAAGCATGACCACGTATATGATTCCCTATACGCGATTGTCATAAGGGTAGCCCGCGTACAAATCCGTGAGCAAGTCTTTTGAAGAAATTAACTCAAAAATTGGTGTTTCCTTTGCAAGATGGTGATTGAATGGAGGGAAAGGGAGCATGAAGAGGTTGATGCTACTATAGAAAGAGATGTAAGGGCCCAAGAGTATTTTAAAATAAGTGGGCTCTATAAGTTGTGGGCCATAAAAGGGATGAAGGCCAAGTGAGGTTGCTCCAAATATTGATAAACTATTGGGTTCCAGAGACCGAGGAATTCAACCTTGATGGAAAACCATTGAGGATCGAAGTGGACAATATCTACTTCATAACAGGATTATATCACCAGAGTGAGGTGGTGAGTCTCAAATCTCGAGGGGCTGGAGGTGGGAAAACTATGGAGGAGTGCATCGCCACCTACTGCATTATAGGTATAGAGAAAGTGGGGAGCCATCTCCCTATTAGGGCGATTGAGAACCTGAGTCTGAATATCATCGTCCTAGTACTCACATGAATATCAGGATTATATTCACTGCATCAGGCATCAAGGCCGCTCATGTTCTATGTTTTGGAGTGTTTGAGACCCACGGTTTGTGATTGGTGCACCTCAATACTGGATAACATGAATATCCAGTTGACGTATTCAAAAATCGGTAGGATGAGGAACTTCGAGTTCCCATCCATATTGTGTAGTTTTTTCTTTGAGAGATTTCCATCTCTAAGCCCGAGAGTATATATTAATCCACATGATCTACGTGATCCAGCCATGTCACGGTGGACCAAGGTGATGCGGCGGTTAGGAGGTGGTAGGGTGCCAACCCCTACAATGATGAGTTCTTCCACTGGTGTCGATGACAGATCATCGCTATCAATGGCTACCCCTATGAGGGGATAGACTACCGAGGGGACCGAGATATTCCATTTGCACCAAGATCCGCCTTTGAAAAGATCGGTGAGCATTGATTTTATAAATTTCATTTTTTTTTGGTTTTTCAATTTGATAGAGGCAAACAAAAAATGCAAATATTTTTATATGGTATCATGTATTAATGGTTATTTATTTGACGCAGATGTAGGTCCACAACGACTAGAGGGATATCCATGACATCAGTGTCGAGGTTGAGGAGATGAGATGGTAGGCGGGGATGTAGAGATATTCCTCCAAAATGTTCAGGGAAACATGTCTTGTTTGATGCATCGGGTTCCTATGGTCTAGGTGGAGGATCTGTCAAAGGCGATGCAACGGTAGGTGGTGGGTGTACCTCGTGCATGGGTGAGGCTCTTTAGGCATCTTGCAAATTCCATAGTTTTTTATCATGACACGCACCCAGGACCTAAGACATAGATTTCATGTTTATTTGATGTACCAATCGTATATGTATTCTAGGGATACAAGCCCCATTTTGTACAGTGACACCATATTTTTTTGAAATATATATAAAAAACTATTTTTTTCTTCGACTTTACTTGTATATCTTACAATGGATGTATGAATATATGCTTTCATTACTTAGTTATGTGACAAATGTCAATCTAAAATGTAATTAGCATATGCATCAGATACGTGATTAAAACTTCTAGGTACATGATTGTAAGTAATAAAATAAAAATGTCGTTCTAAAATTCATACTCGAAGGAAACATCGGTGTAGTGTAAGATCTCTGATCCGGTAACTATCATTCAATTGACATACAACTAACTAGCAATCCAGGAGAACTTCTAAATATTGAACACCATGTGAAATGGCATCACGCAATAGATTCTATAACAACACAATACTCAGCCACATTGTTTGTTTATGGCCCTAGACAAATGCCACCTGAAGACATCAGTTGTCCCTTGGGTGAATAGATAACCCAAGTGGCAGAAGCCATGTTCCAAGCATGATGACTGGCACTGTCTATGAATCCTAAGAACACCAATGATTCCATTGACATCTTCCAACCAAAGGAAAACCCAATAAGCAAGTCGGTGACACAAAAGAATAAAAAATGGAATATATACACTAACATACATTTGTATACTAATTCCATGCTCGAGCTTGAAGGCTCAAGCATAATATCGTTTAACATAGAGCCCATTTCTGGGATCATCCAACACATTCCCTTCATAATATTCTCATTCATAGGATCCTTTTTCAAGGACACATCGCACGATGCAAGGACTATGCCACATGGGATTAAAATTTCCTTCCCCTAATGGTTCTTTATCTTGGTCATAGAGAAGGACCAAGTCACCCTCAGTGTACAGTCGAGGACGGATAGACTTATCGTATTGGAACTTAACATGTTGTTTATTTTCCTCTATGGACATAGTGGCATCTTTCCGTTGCTCATAGAGTTGCTCTAGGTGTACAAGGCGTTCTTCAAGATTGATCATGTCAGGTAGGAGCTCTATTTCCAACCTGAGAGAAGGGATTTCACATTCAATAGGAAGGATTGACTCCACCCTGTGAACTAACTGAAATGGTGAGAAATTGGTGGAAGTCTTTATCGTGGTTCAGTATGCCCATAGTTTAGGTTAAAGCATTACATGCTAGTTATATTTACTCTTCCTGGTAGCCTTTTTCAAAATGGTCTTGAGAGATTTATGCACAGCCTCTACTTGTCCATTTTCCTGGGGATAGTATGGTGAGGAATGGTCATGTTTAAAACCAGTCTAGATGTTAAATATGTCATCATTTCATTCTGGAAGTGACTTCCATGATTAGTGACAATATCCTTTGGGACTCTAAATTGAGCTATAATCTAATTGAATACGAACAATGTTGCAATCTCACAGTCGGATTTAATGGTAGGCATGGCCTCAACCCATTTAGTAAAATAATCCAAGGCCACAATAATGTGATGATTCCCCCCCATCCGAGGTTGGGTTTTAATCCATGAAATCCACCCCCCACTTAGTGAAGGGAACAACGGTGATGACTAGGTGCAAAGGGGTGGGGTTCGAGCTCATCTTATGAGTGAACAACTGGCAAGGGTGACACTTCTTGACCGCTTCAACGCAATCTTTAAAAATTGATGGATAAAAATAACCAACTTGTAATATATTTTGGGTTGTTGCAAGCCCCGATAAGTGATCACCACATGCCCCACCGTGTCATTCATTTAGAATAGATTCATCCTCTTTGTGAGTCAAACAATAATGAAAAATATTATCCACCCCTCGACGATATAATGTATCATCGATAATGAGGTAGTTTTTGGCCTAATGGTGTGTACGTCTTCAATTGTCTCTTGAACGATGTTGGGGAAGATTCAAGGTTTGAAGGTAGATTAAAATATCTCTATACCAAGGGTCGAAAGATGAGATAAAGAAGATGTGTTCATCCGCGAATGAATCATCATGAAAAAATTCCTCATCTTTCCTAGGGAAGTCTGACATCAGTTATGCAAGAACTGGTGACTTATTGGATTTTGCAAAGGTAAAATCAAGATCAAATCCATGTAGAATCACAATCCATTTATTGTACTTCCCCTAATATTCTATGTAAGGATGTATTGAAATGGATTGATAACTGCAACCATGATAGTCTTGTTGAGTAAGATATAATGATGTAATCGTTGAACCGCATGCATAGCTGCTAAGGCTAACTTCTCTACGTGAGAATACTTAAGTTTAGGACCAATCAGATTTTGGCTAAGGTAATAGATAACGTGCTCGTGGAGCTCGTCATCTTCCTGAACTAGAACCATACCAATCGTCTCATCATATGGGAAAATATAAATCAAGAAATCTCTATTGTAGTTCAGGGGCTTCAGCAGAGGTGTCGATACCAAGGATTTCTTAAGCGCATCGAAGGATTCCTGGGATCTCTCATCAAATATGAATGAAGTATCCTTCTTCAAAAGATACATGAAAACCTTAGTTATACTAGCATTGTTTTCTATGAAATGACACAGGAAGTTACCCTTCCCCTACAAATAATGAAGTTGTCGAATATTACGTGGGGGAGGCAATCGAAGTATTGCATCAACCTTCATAGGATCCACCATGATTCCATACTCATAAACTATGAAACCCAAAAGGCAGCTAGAATTAATAAAAAAAATGCATTTGTGAGGGTTCAATTGAATGTGGTAATAGCGTCATCTCTCAAATACAAGTCGAAGGTGAGTCAAATGATCAACCCTCTTTCGAGAGTGAGTAGCAAGATCATATAAATAGGCTTCGACAATGTGCTTAAGATCGTGAAATGAAAAGGTCATGGCGCGTTGGAAGTTTTCTCCAATGTTTTTAAGAACAAAAGGAATTTTTTGGTATGAAAAGGTACCCCAAGGACAAATAAACGTCATCTCATGTTGATCCTCAGGTTTAATTTGAATTTGATTATAACCTGAAAATTCATCCATAAAAGAAAAGACGTCACTTCCTGCACACTCATCAATAATCTGATCAATGAAAGGAGTGGGGAAATTATCTTTTGGACATGCTTTATTCAAGTCCCTAAAATCCATACATATGTGGACAATTCCTTGCTTCTTATCCATGGGAATGGGGTTAGATACCCATTCGGTCAAGGGAACTGGGTAGTTGAAGCCAGCGTTGAGCAGCTTCTCCACTTTTTCCTTAATAGCAGGGGCCTTCCTAGGATTTACAGCTCTAAGTCTTTGTTGAACAGGTTTAACATTTGGATAAGTTTTAATTTCATGTTCAACAATACTGGGGTCGATCCCTGGCATCTCTTCATATGATCAAGAAAATACATCTCAAAATTATTTGAAGAGATCGATGTGGTTTTGAATTTCTTCAGGCGAACAATCTGCACCGAATATACATTTTCAATTTTACCAAGGGTTCGATAGATTTTGATAATGATGGTGGGAGAAATATTCACCATGTTTCCTTTATCATATACACCATGCGTATCTAATAGAACCATGACATGACTGACCATCTCACTCAAGGTGGACCTACACTCATCTTGTTCAATCCATTCAAGCCCCGGTAGAAAATAAGATCTATGATGAAGGTCATCCCAAGGCCTATCCAGACCAGACATGGCCTCTATGATAGCTTCATCTGAGGGTAAAGTATCGTCGAGGAAGTGATGTGAAAAATATTATTAGATAGCCCATATGGGCTCTAAAATGGGATCCACCTCGTCCTTCCACGAGGAGGGAAGATCTGGGTCTGCAGTAGCTTCTAGTATAGCTTGATACGCAATCTCTACTGTGAACAGTGGCATTTCCATCCCGATGTATGAATGACCTTCATATAACACATCCATAGATGGTATGGTCCATGGGTCATTAAGATATTATGTGTGGAAAGGAATATACCATAGTGATGATGAAGACTTACCGAACATGGAATTTATGTGCGTGATTGGTGCCGAGAAATTGAAAGTTCCCATCAAGGGGGAGTACATATCGACACCAAAATTCTCAGTTGTCTACTGAGAATTATCAATAATGGGGACCAAGGGCCCCACAGATGCAGAAGGACTAGGATGTGAAAAGGACAATTGGTCTATCATCACTATCTTCCCTTAATGAGAAAAGCATCAAACGTGTAAAATCGACGACACAACGGTTGTCGTAGCGTAAGTCCAATTACACCCGAGTAAAATATTGTACTCGAGAGGCACATAAACCACCTCAACCTCGACCTCCACGGTCTTTCCACCTAACTGGACCGGGAAAGAAGGAATAATACCACGGGGTCTGAATGAACATCCATCGAATGCGGTCAACATGACCATGGACTAAGAAAGAGATGGAGAGCCAATTTATTCCACCAACAAGATAAAAACATAACAGATGTTGAAGCACCTTCATCAATGACAATACACTTGATGGTGACTATTACACGTCAATATTACTCAACTGGACAAGTGTCGCATGTTCCTCTCAACTGTCGTAAGTGTCGCATGTTCCTTACAACTTTCGCAAGTGTCGCAAGTTGTTCACAAGTGTCACAAATGTTGTTCAAGCATACTGCCATAATGACAACACTAAGGAGGCACTTAAGACATCTCATACACTTGATGTGGAGGAGGGAAATTGATTAACTGAAGTCAAGAAAATCTTATCACCTAAGAGGAGCTCTTAAACAAAGGTTTTGAAGGTGAGTGCTCCCCTACATCAGCCTTGGGAGCACTGGCGCTCCCCTATAAGGTCTCAGGGAGCGTTATAATGCTTATCTGCCCCTCTCAAGGAGCGTTATCCATCCTTGGAGTGCTGGCGCTCCCCTCAATCTTCCTAGGAGGTGCTATAGCGCTCTGATGCCCCTTTTTAGAGAGCGTTGTCTAATCTGAGGCAGTGGTTGGCCCATTGAGGAGAATAAGGGGAGGATCTCTCAAGTTTAGAAGGCAGTTGCATTCGAATTCTTGGTTCCATCAGAAGATCCTTGATCCAAGGAGGGAATTCCTCAACTTGTTCTAAAGATAACTCAAGAGGTTAAGCTCCTCTTAACCTATATAAGCAGGCTCTATGATGGTGAAAAGGGGGAAGAATTGCTAGCATGAAACCTATGATCTCATAGGAAACACACAGTCAGCTAAAGGAGAGTGATCAGTGAAGCTGCTGTCATCCAGGTCATGGATCTTTCGAGCAAGGGTTAAGACAAAGGGGACTTGACGAAGCTGTCGCATTCACATCTACGATTGTAAGTACTATTGTCGTTATTCTCATTAATATGACACGCTTGGCCTGTTTCTTTCTAGTTTGTGTATGATCTTGCATGAACTTATCATTGATAGATAGATCTATTTTCAAGCTAATATCAATAGAGTAGGAAGCGGTCGTACTTTGTTTGTCTACAGGGCTCATTGAGGGGCAAAGGATTGGAGCTCAACTCGGAGCGTGCAGGGACAAACGTCGATAAAGAGGTACTTCTATTCTCCTTCCTTCTCATGTATTAGTTTGTATGGATTTGAAAGGAAGTCAGTGTCCACGTTAAGCACTTTCTGTCTTAGAGTTAGGGTCTAGCTCTTTGAGGCAATCTACCTGTCCGTAGGGAGATTTTCCTACAACAGAAACTGGTGACTCCACTGGGGACTCCTCAAATCGAAACTTCTTGTTTTGATTTCTCCTCATAGACCTTGTTTTACCCCTTCATTGTTTCAGAACTGGTTCACTCCTCTTTTGATTGGTTTCATGAGCTTATTGGCTCCCTACCCCATCACACTCATCCTAATTGTCGAGACTGAACTGCAATTTTTGAATTTTTTGACACTTTTAGGAGATTTCTGAACCTGGCGCCCATGTCCATGTGTTAACAGAGCACCAGTGCTCCCTGAGTACCTTACACAGAGCTCTATAACACTCCTTGTCCTTGACAACAGAGCGCCAGCCCTCCTTTGACCCATAAACCTTCCAGAATTGTTTTTTCAGGGTTTTGCCTCTGTGTTTTCTCTTGCTGGGTCACCTGGTGAGTCAATCCTTCTTCCTTTCCATCTTTGACATCTGTCTTTTTGAAAAACAAACATCTTGTTGTTTGGATTTTGTAGCCTTCTTCACCATTGTTGTTAAAGTTTTTCTATCATTTGGAGTTTGAAACCCATGCATTGTCTTTCTCTCCTTTTCGACTGAGCGAAAAACTCTGGTGAAAGTCATCAAAGGCCTACAGATCTTTTCATTTGTTTTTAGTTAAGGTCATTGTTCTTCGACATTTCTTTTGGTGTGAAGTTCTTGATTTTTCCTTGATTGTTTCTTTTCTTTCGCTTCTTGTTTTGATCGCAACGAGAGGGTGTATTGTTTGCACAATTCTTGCTTGTGTTGGTCTGATTTTCATTCATCCAAGAAAATAATTAGCAAGACAAGCATTGTTTTGAATTAATCATTATTCATATGCAAACAATAAAAAGCATATTCATTATTGATTGTGCATGTTAGAAGGCATCCCAAAAGTTTTAGCATCACATCAGGATTTGATTGAAGAAAATTTGTTCGAGGACATTCCTTATTAGTGCTTGTTAGTGGAAAGAACTCTCTCTCCCCCTTAGATAGATGTTCATCGAAAAGAAATGAATGCTTATCATATTCGATGCATTTTTGGGACTGAGTCATAATTCCATTCGTTTCACTTCCATGCACCCCTGTTGAGTAAAGAACAGCTATAAAATGAACGCTAATTAAAAATTATCTACAACTTTTTCTTTTCTAGGATCCTCCACCAAAAGTAGACTAGGCTTAGTACTTTGGATTAGGTTGTGAGCATAACTCTCCAAAGTTTCCAAAACAAAAATTAGCATCCTGAGTTAGGGAGAGTCAAATCCAATTATCGTATAAGTCTGCCTGGGATCCCCCTCTCACACAGGGGTTACGCACGAGGTCGCATTCGGGTGAGCTACGGAGATTATCCCTCCGTGGTTTAACTGATTGTAGTGGTTAGATTGTATTATGGGGATCGGTTAAAGGTAAATCCACAATTACTGCGTTGAAGCCTTTTAGTTGATTCCAGGCTCGATACCCTGCCCGTACATTCGGATCGGACTGTCGATTGTTCCCGCCCAGGGGCTGACTGCGAATTGGTAACCTTAGTGGCCATAATCTTTAGGGTCTCACACAAGGTGACAGTGAAGGAAAGTCTCACCGTACCTGGAGAAGACATTGGTCAAACTCACTCGGGATCCTTGGAGGGTAAATCCACAATTAGTGCATGGAAGCTTGCACCAAGGCGTAAGTCTGTTAAGCAGGTTGCCATTGTAATTGTTCCACCCTATCCTCTCCCCTTCTTGACTTGATCATGCGACGTTGGATTTCATCACCAACTAGTACGGTCATCGAGGGAAGGTCCTGTTTTCTTGGTTGTGATTCTTAGATTCTATTAGCATATGCTGTTTCTTTTCGATAGTTGGCCATAGATCTTTTTCGCCAACTCTTTTTCACCAACATCGACCCTTCATGCCATTCGTGGAGGCTACAGGGACTTCCTCCAGAAAATATGGAAGGAAACACCCCTTTACCCCCTCATTCTACGGAGGAATCTCCTCAACAGAGCGAGGTTCAAGACACTACAACTTCCCAGGAAGAAGTTCCTACTCCTTTAGAGAATTTTTGAATTGTTTCAGAGTCTCCAGAAGCTTTCTGCATTCCGGAGGGATATGAACGACGTGTCCTCCAACTGAATTCCGCTGGTGAATTCATCGTTGTCAATCCTTCTGACATTCCGACTGGGTCTCATCAAAACCCTTTAGTCGATGACCCTTTTTGGACCACAGACATTATTCGAAGTCCACCGCACATGGTGCGAGATCTTTATGGAACAGGGATGGGTGCTGACGCACCTATTTCCTACACCGTACCCCTAAACCATTTTACTGGTACCACCATTTTTACGGCCACACTGCCCGTTGGTCCGAGCACATCGTCCGTTGGCCCAAGGTCTAGTCTTCCCCTCCAAACGGCCCATTCTACAATAGTCCCTCACATCCCGACTATTCCCACCGGTAATGTGGTGGTCAACCAAGCTGCGATTGGCACACCTGTGACACCAAGACCTACACTCCCTTTTGGGTACAGAGCACTGAATGCTTTCACTTCCACTACTACCCAAGTCATGCCAGGAGGTTCTATACCTATCCAACAACCTAGAGGGACCGGTCTTGGTGGTCCTAATCCACTCAGCGGCACCGGTCAGTCATTTACGTCTGGTTCTCAAATTCTGGGAACTCTACCTCAAGCTGAGGGGCATCTTCCCACCGGAGGACAAATTCCATTCGAGGGGCACCCTCATGATGGGGGGAAACCTCAATCTAGATTCTACCATCAACCGTATGGACAAAATGTGTCTGCCACACCTAATCCGTGGAACATCCCTTTTCCAGGAAACCCACATTTCTCGGCAAGACAAAATTCTCAAACTCCGCAACAACCTCCTTATGGACAAATGCCAAACCCAGCCTATAACCCTCAAAACCCATCTGGTTATCCTCCGCTCACACATGCTTCTCAAAACACCTCAAATCCTGTGTACCATGGTCAACACCAAACTCATACAAGAGGGCCCACTAGTTATAATTATCCACATAACCCAGTGATTGGCCCCACTGGTGTCCCCATGACACACCAGCATTACCCACAGGTTAACCGACAACTACCTTTTCTAGCTACCCTGGACCTTCCAGACTTGTCTCGGTTAACGAATGATCCTATTTATCATTCTCCGGTTTGGCCAGCTATTCCAGCTAAACTTCCTTCTGATATCCCAAAATTCGACGAAAAGTCCGGAGAAGACCCAAACAACCACGTGATGACTTTCCATTTGTGGTGTTCATCCAACTCCCTCATGGACGATTCTATACGTTTACGTCTTTTCCAACGAACGCTTATGGGTTCCGCAGCAAAATGGTATATTGAACTACCACGTGCATCTTTTCACAATTTCAATTCCCTTGCCATGTCTTTCCTCACACACTTCCAACTACCCATTTGATACGAGATGGGTACTGAACTATTAACCTCCCTTCATCAGACAACTTTCGTACATATCTCTGACCATATTCATGAGTTGAGACGACGACGAAGGCTAATCAAAGTGGTCATTCCTGACCAATTATTAGTGGAATGGTTCACTAAATCATTGTTACCCCAGATTGCTCGTGATGTTTCCATGGGTGGTGTAGTCACCAAGGAAGAAGCTATCGCCCGAGCTCAGTATTTAGACTTAGTCTATTCACAATCTAGTACTCTATACAAGTTGATACCGAATGCTACCCATGCCACTAACGATCCATCCAAACAATCGTCTGCTTCGCACGCGGATGGAGTTATTGGCTCCGTCAAAACCCAATCTACTTCCCAGTCGACTGGAACAACTCAGCAGCCCGCTTCAATGGATGCTCCTAGCCCGACTGCACCCTCTTCTACCCCCCCTCAAACTCAGGTCTCTGAGGTGAATGCGGTCCAATCAACCCCTTCACAACAACTTGGGGGCAAGAAGAAAGCGAGAAATAAACCAAAGAAAAACAATAACAACGAACAACCAAAAAAATAAACCGCAAACCCCTGCTGCCGGAAAACAACCACAACGAAAACCAAAATTCCCATGTCTCATTTGTGGTGACGATTACTACACTCGAGACTGCCCACATCACAATGAAGTGGCCAAGATTTTCAAGGGAAATTCACAACCCACTGTGCTTACTCAGCCTTTTCCACAGCAACAATCTTTGGTTTCTCAAACCCCCACGCCAGGGGGCAGTTCCAACCAACCCCATGATGAAGCCTCAACAAGTGCCCACATTTACATGTTTAATGAGGTTAATCTGACCACTCACTCTATGACATATGACACACCAGTTAAACCTGATAAGCCGAAGACTACTAATGGTCCCATACCAGACCGGTTACCATCTTTCATTAGTCCTTCGTCTGCCAGCCCTCCATCCGGGCCACTTCAGATTGAGAAACCTTCTTTTGACTCCATCTTACGCCCTCCTAATAGCACCATCCAGAAATCTACCTTCAATCCTAATTCACAGGCTGCCCAAAATTACAACATTGTAGAAGATTTGGCCCAAGACCTGTGTGCTATGTCTGCCTTGGAAGTTCTACAACACTGTCCCAGCCAACGTAGAACGCTCTTAGCTGATATCATCACTTTTGATCCTGAGTCATCAAATAACCTCACGTTTAATCTGGATGATCATCAACCGCGACTCTCCCACCAGCTAGATTTTCAAATCGACGTTGTTGTTCACAATCAGCAAATCCACCGAACTATCTTGGATGAGGGAGCCTCTACCTGTGTCATGTCTTTAGTGTTGATTAAGGTTGGTTGTCATTGATGTCAACCCTTGAAGAAAGACCCGTAGCATAAAGTTTTGGGTAATGGACCCAATAGTGTTTGATGTAAATATGACTCATTATTGTTTTTTCATGGTTGATAAGAAGTAAATATGGAT
>ML792011.1:182501-197197 GCA_009831015.1 Picea engelmannii
ACACTGGTGTACTGTGCATGTGTGTGATTGTTTATTTATTACTGCTCATTATTGGATAATAATTCTACATTGATATAACATTTGAAGAAAAAGGATTATAATTACGTTATTACTGATTCACCTCCCCTCTCAGTAATCCAACATTTAGCTTGTTGGAAAGGATTAAAATCACCTGCCCTTAACAATTCCCCCACGATGTTACACGCTTTCGATGGGTGAGGTTTTCATCCTCACGGATTATTACAATCCCTAGCCATTCAGTTAGGTGGAAAAACTGTTACCGTTGATGTTGAGGTGGTCGATGTTCCCCTCGATTACAACCTACTACTTGGAAGAAGTTGGTTCTACGCTATGACTTCCATCGCCTCGTCGGTGTTTCGATGTGTACAATTCCCCCATCAAGGCAAAATTGTCACCGTCGATCAGCTTGATTTCTGTACACCCGACGCTCGCATCCCTGCCACCAACAACATTCCTTTTTTGGGAGACCACCCAGTTACGTATGAAAGCATTGGTGTTGGCTTATTGAAAGATTCTAGCCTTATGGGTACTTTCCCTACACCACTTCCACCCACCGCACATCATATTGCCACCGTCAATATGATCTCGACTATGCCTTATCAATCCTTGGAATCATCTTATCCTTGGATTGTACCTAGTCCTCTGGAATTTGATGTGCTCAGTGACACTATGCCACTTAGCCCAGTCGAGGCCGCATACGTAGCTATTCAATCTACCTCTCCCTCTTCGAACAATTCACATTTATTGGCACCTGATGCCTACTCGGTGCCCTCATGGTTGGATTCTCTATCATCTGTCGTTGATTACATTTCCCAAATCTTTCCTTCTGACGAATCTATTATGGAAATGCTTAGCATTGACGATCTGCCTTGCGATGATAACCATCATCGATCCTCTTTTCTTCCGCCTTTGGAGGAAATCCATCAAGACATACACTCTGTCTTCCCTCCCGATGTTACCGATGCTCCACAATCTCCTATCCTCACACAAGATACTCTCTCTGAGGGGAACATGGGTAACATCTCTACTACGATCGTTATTGACATTTCGATCAAAGAAGGCGTCGTGGAAAACATTAACCTTGGTGCTAATTTCACACCCGAGGAAGTGGTCTCTTACACCACTTTGTTTAAGGAATTCCGTGAGGTCTTTGCATGGAGCTATGAGGAAATTCCAGGGATCGACCCTTCAATCATCATACACGAAATCAAAACTTACCCTGACATGAAACTTGTTCAACAAAATCTTCGCCCGGTTCATCCCAAGAAAATCACATCCATAAAGTCCGAAGTTGAAAAACTTCTAAAATCTGGCTTTATCTACCCCATCCCTTTAATAGAATGGGTCTCCAACCTTGTTCCGTTTGCCAAAAAACAAGGGACCATCCGTGTTTGTGTTGACTATCAGGATCTCAACAAAGCTTGTCCCAAGGACAACTACCCTACGCCCTTCATCGACCAAATCATCAATAATTACGCAAGGAGCGTAATCTTCTCTTTCATGGATGGATTTTCTGGGTATAACCAGATCGAAATCTTACCTGCTGATCAACATAAGATGGCCTTTATCTGCCCATGGGGGACTTTTGCCTATCGAAAGTTACCATTTGGCATAAAAAATGCTGGTGCTACTTTCCAGTGGGCCATGTCGTACGCTTTCCACGATATCAAGCATATCGCAGAGCCTTACCTCGATGATTTACCCGCCCACTCATCCAATTGATCCGATCACATTGATCACTTGCGGGCGATTTTTCTTCGATGTCGGTTCTACCTTATTCTCTTGAACCCACACAAGTGCATTTTCGCTGTCGAATCCGGTTGACTCCTCGATTTCATTGTCTCCAAAGATGGGATCCAGGTGGATCCCTTAAAGATTAAGGCCATTCTAGCCTTGCCCCCACCTACCAATTTAACCCAACTCCAAAGTTTGCAAGGCAAAGCGAACTTCCTTCACCGTTTCATCTGCAACTACGCCGAGATAACTAAAGGATTCATACGGTTACTGCAGAAGAACACCCCTTTCATCTGGGATGACACTGCCCAGCGGTCATTTGATGCTCTCAAGCACGCCTTGACCCATGCTCCCTTGTTACACCCTCCAGAGTATACAAAGGACTATATCCTTTACTTGGCCGCCTCCACTTCCACTATTGAGATGGTGTTAGTTTAAGAGGACCCCAATGGTGAAGAACATGTGATTTATTACCTGAGCAAGAGTCTATCTGGACCCGTACTCAGATATTTACATGTCAAGAAACTGGCTCTGGCAGTCGTCATTGTTGTCCATAGATTCCACCATTACATCTTATTACGCACCACCATGGTGATCGTGGACTCCAACCCCATGTACCACGTCTTGAAACGTCAAGTACTTGGGGGAAAATATTCTAAATGGATCGTTATTCTTCAGGAATTCGATCTTGAGTTTACGAAAGCCAAAGCCAAAAAATCCCTGGTGTTTGCAGAGCTTATCTGTGCTCTCCCTCATGTCGATGAAGACATTGAACCTAGAGATTCTCTCCCCGATGAATCTCTCTTCCTCATCAGCACCTCTGATCCTTGGTATGGAGACATTCTCCTATACCTTCAAACCAACGTTTTCAGCCCAACATTTCTCGCGAAGAGCGTCGACACATTTGTCACCACTCTCGTCATTATCTCATCATCGGCGACACCTTGTATCGCCATGGTATTGACACCATCCTTCAGCGATGTCTGATTCATGAGGAGGTTGAATGCGTTTTGAATGATTGTCACCTTGGCGCCTGTGGCGGTCACCTTTCTGGGATGGCCACAGCCCAAAAAATCCTACGTGCCAGCTACTTTTGGCCCTCGATTTTCAAAGATTACATCGAGGCCATCAAAAAATGCCCACCCTGCCAAGTCTTTAACAAGAAGGCACGCACCCACCCTACTGCGCTGCACCCCATTATCGCCATCGACCCCTTTGCCAAGTGGGGTATCGATTTCATGCAGTGTAAGACTACCTCAGTCGGGGGGCACAGTTATATAATCGTCGTCGTTGACTACTTCACCAAATGGGTTGAGGCTATGCCTACCTTCCTGAACGATGGTCGTACTGTAGCTCTATTTCTTTTCAACCATATCATAACTCATTTTGGTGTACCACGTGCCATTGTCACTGACCACAGTGCACACTTCAAGAACCAGATGATGAGCGAACTGCATGTCAAATTGGGTTTTCACCATGAAAAATCATCCCCTTACTACCCTCAGGCCAACGGACAATTTGAAGCCATCAACAAAATCCTAAAAACCATGATCCAATGCATGGTAGGGGAAAACAAGACATCGTGGCATCTACAACTTTTCTCCAGTCTTTGGGCTTATCACACTTCCGTGAAAACCTCAACTGGATTTATTCCTTTCTAGTTGGTGTATGGCATTGAATCCGTTCTACCAATCGAGTGTGAGATCCCATCACTCAAACTGAAATTAGAACTCCTACCCCATACTTCTATTGAAGAAGAATGATTCTTGTATCTATCTAAGCTGGATGAAACACGTCGTGATGTTGCTCTCATTAATAAGGCACATCAAAAATGAATTAAGAGTCAATACGAAAAATTCGTCCACCCTCGGACTTTTGCAGAAGGAGACTTAGTCCTCGTCTATGACCAAGCTCACAATAAATTGGAGACAGGAAAGTTAGAACCTCTGTGGCAAGGTCCTTACATCGTGAAGCATGTTCTACACAGAGGCACCTACGAATTAGTAGATCATGATGGAATTTCCCCGGGAGAGCCTCGAAATGGGCTTTACCTTAAAAAGTACTATGCCTAGATCACCTAGCATCTGTACTTTGTACATTATTGTATTTTAGTTCGGTGTGTCTATTTCTTTCACGTGCTCGAGTCTTTACCATTGCCACTCATGACTGTGCTTGTGTTTTCATGTGCAGATGAAGTCTTCCTTTCCTATCTTTTTCGGGTTCGCGGATGGCACTAGTTGACATACCCGGAACATTGCTTCAGCAGCATGGGTTATTTACCAATTCGACGAGGTGGTGAGTTCAGGAAGTATCTGCTTAGGACCAGCAACCAACAATATGGCAGAATACCACACTGTCATCCGACTGTTGACCCAAGCCTCCTCCCTAGGTATCTCTCGTATCATTGTTTACTTAGACTCCCAACTCGTGGTCTATCAACTCAACCGTATCTACGCTATCCATAATTCTATATTGCTACGTCTCCACCTACAAGTTCATCGTCTTGAACGAATGTTCAATTACATTGAATATAGACACATTCCAAGAGAACTCAATAGTGTTTTGGATTTGTTAGCTAATTACATCATGGATCGGTATCTCACCCACATATAAGATTTAAGGAAATCAAAATTGTACATTACATGTAAATTAAAAACACATCACAGACATCATCATGTACAAATCATTTGACACTGTAAAAAACTCGAGATTGTATATATATATATATATGGCGTGACTGAAATGTTTGGATTACATCAAAAAAGTATGTAGAAGAGCAAAATGTTGGGTCTTTACACCCATACAACGTCGCCTGACAAGGCATACAAAAATACGATCACCAGAGAGACTCTAATCTCCCCGCACTACATTTTGTTGCAAGTAACACATCACCGCACGCACTACATGCCTAAGTAGAGAATTGATATTCTCTGGTACTCCCACAGTGTGCCTCTGTAGATGTAAAGGCACTTCTCCCCTCTGTAAAGGAGGAATACCCATCGTGAGGCCTTGGAGGTTTCTCTCAACCTCCCGGAGACCTATCACTGGTACTGTCATATCTGCTGCAACCGGAATGCCCATGCGACGTCCTGGTACCGGTATATCAGCTGGGCGCACTGCTCCCTTGTCTGCATATTGAAAACAATACATATGTTAAAAAAAATCGTCTACATACCCAAATATATATATATATATATATATATATATATATATATTAAAAACTTAAAAAACAAAAACTAGACAAGGTATGGCTCAGTCTCTTACCTGACACATCCCAGTCTTCCCCCGCGGGTAAAATCAAATCCATGCTCCTGCGAAAATCTACCTCATCATACGGGAAGTCCTCTATCCATAGATACTGTCGTCTCAGCCAGGCAAAGAAATCTCCAGTGAAATGGAACTCTGACTCCGCTACTAGCCTCGGAGACAGACTAGTCCACCTCTCCATCCTTGGTTCGTCCACTGGTCGCACCGCCAGCGCTATCTGAGGCTGCATCTAAGGGATGTGCTCTAGAAAAAATGAGACCAGAAAAGAGCCATAACCAAACTATTTCTATCCCATCCTGCACCGTGAAACATGTTCCTTCACATTTCGAAGGAACCCTGCACTCCAGTTGAACAGTGTTGGTTCCAAACACTGAACACCATAAGCCACATGTGATCTTGATGCTAGATGCACACTAGTACTGCCCATCACGCTCATGATGGTAAACAATATGGACTGGAGGGGTAGCTCTCGAATATCCTTGATAGGGATTCTACCCCCTACCAGTCTTGCTCCTGGGATATAGTGGGGTACCAGATACACGTCCACTTGCTCAGGTAGTGCCCTCTGCCCAGAAAAAGATATGGGGACCCCTCTTTTCGAGAGGCCAGTCAAAAAATACACGTCTTCTAACTCTATGGTTAAAAGTTGTGTGCCAATCCGGAATCCTTGCTCTGCAACATCCCATAGGCCGATCATGTGCTCAAGCAACAAAATCTCCTTCTTCATTTTTTGCAATTTGAAGAATTTTAGTAAGCCACAAGCTCGCAATGCGGCCGGTGTGCAAGGACTCCGCAAGGTAGCTAAGTCATCCATCTCATGTTCTCGTTCTTTCCACTCGATCATGGTCACCGAAATCACCTACAAAACAAAAGAATAAAGAAATTCATTATTTCAACGTTTTCGCATTTCGGCAATTTTTAAAAATAAATCTAAAACGTATGAAATCTAATGCCCACATCATTTAAAGTGACCACACTCTCTTTCACAATCACCATGCCCTCTCTTATCCATTTAATATCCATCATACAACGATGAAACGTTTTTAAATGCAAACGATTTCTTTATGGCTGCGTGGGCATATGTGGGGATTTTTTTCATGGGTTCTTTGCCAAAAACGACCCATCCAATCAGTTATTGAGGCGTTGGCATCTTGGCCATCCCCTTCTAGAACGTTTTTGCAAAAAGAATCCCCTTTTTCCATCATTTTTGAAAGAGGCCGATTTTGATCTTTTTGGAGCAACTTAGGGCTTCATATTTTGAATTAAATGATGCTATGAAAATGAATATTAAACCATGTAATTGAAAGAAGGAGAGATGAAGATCTACCTGGTCTGAACGGCAAGGAAAACGGTCAACCGTAGCTTCGACAGCGAGCAAAACAAGATCCACCTCAAAATGAGAATCTCCACTACTCCAAAATCCTTGTGCAAAATGAAATGGTAAATGGAATTTTCATTGTATTGTTATCTATGAATTTTCATTTTTATAAGGTATAGTCATTTGTGGGTTTCTCTAACAATATAATGGTTTCACTAAACCCCTAGTTTGTAGTTTTGGCATCACAGGTTTTCCTAGCAGCTTGAAAATGTGAGAACGCAACCGAGTAAACTTTTATCTCTTTTTCGGACCTGTACGGATACACGGACATACGAAAAAGGAACCCCCCTGGAGTCTCCTTTAAACCCTTTTCAGACTCTCTAAATATGAAAAGATTGTCGAGTGATCTTGCTTCCTTTCACACTCGTTAAAAGGTTAGAAAGGGCGTCTTTCGAGTGATAGTTTATCTCTTTTTCGGTCTCATTAGACTATTGTACGAAAAAGGAACTGAGAGAGTTCTCTTTTAAGTGTTTTTCCAAACTCTATAATCCCGAAAAACCTTTGAGTTTTCTGTCTTTGGACTCGTTAAAATACACATCGACAGGCCCATATGGGACCGAACCCTTACTTCTTCCAGTTCGTTAAACAAAGGAAGAGGAACTTACCGAAGGTGAGTTATATCGAGCATGTGTTATCCTCCTCGAGCTCATTAAATCAAAAATAGGTACTCATCTATCTGGATGGGGGAAAAATTGAAAGGAGCAAGCCAAGCAGTCTCTTGAGAACATTATCCATCAATTCTTAGAGTCGCCCTTGAACACGGCACTTTGTCATTTGCACATATCATAATCTGTTGAACCTCTGCACTGAGCCAATCCTTTGAGTTCCTTTCACTCCTTTGGGTCACCTGATGCAAGTCACAGTATCCACTGCATAGTTTTGGTCCATGTCATATTTTGCTGTTGTGCCTCAGTGTTCAAGGGAAGTATCCATCTCTAGAGTCATCCATCCCAAATATCTTTCCCCAAAACCCATGTCAGTCCATGTCCATTTGATCTACCAATTACATCTCTATATCTGTTTTGTGTCATTTATGGGGGATACATCAAGGCCCTCCCTCAACGAGTCCATTCATGTCGACTTCAACACATTATCCAAAAATTAGGCTTAGAAACCAGTTAGTACTTTGGGACCTGCATGCCTCAATGGCAGGCCTCCTCACATTCGACAGTAGGTTTACACCATTGACCTCTGATCGGGTGATTCCATGGATGTTTGACCTCAGCTCATCTATTCACATTCGCTGGAATGTACTAGGGTACCTTGGGAATCATTAACATTGATGGTGATCTCCCTCGCACTTGTTAATGGTTCACATCACTGACCGGTAATCAAGTGGTGTCTGCCATGTTCGACATCAGGACATCTATTCTCATGGTTACATTCGTACCATATTGGGATTGGTAAGAAGACCCTAGGTTGAGTGATCACTTTGATATATGCTTTGCCCAGGTTGCGAAGGAGTTTCTATTAGACAAATAACACATACACTATTACATAGATCCACTTTGTATTGGTTGTGGCTATGTCTTGTCATCTCGTAGATCCACTGTGTATTCTTCATGGCTATGATCAGTCCGAGTCATTAGAGTATAGATCCACATTGTATCTTCGGTGGATATACCTTCTTATCGATACAATTATGGATCCGCAGTGTATTTTATGGCGGCCATATCTTGCAAGTCTTGATCACCCAAGCATAGGTATGCTTGCCTTGGGTTTTGAAATATGTCATGATATTTGTTGGATGTTTGTGTACATATTCCGTAAGGTTCTCTGAGTCTATACCCTTGCTTGAACCTCTACAAAGCATTTCAGTTATCAGTCTGCATCTTCTAACTTCATGCTTTGGGGGGCATTCTATTACACGTCAATATTACTCAACTGGACAAGTGTCGCATGTTCCTCTCAACTGTCGTAAGTGTCGCATGTTCCTTACAACTTTCACAAGTGTCACAAATGTTGTTCAAGCATACTTCCATAATGACGACACTAAGGAGGCACTTAAGACATCTCATACACTTGATGTGGAGGAGGGAAATTGATTAACTGAAGTCAAGAAACTCTTATCACCTGAGAGGACCTCTTAAATAAAGGTTTTGAAGGTGAGCGCTCCCCTACATCAGTCTTGGGAGCGCTGGCGCTCCCCTATAAGGTCTCAGGGAGCGTTATAACGCTTATCTTCCCCTCTCAAGGAGCGCTATCCATCCTTGGAGCGTTGGCGCTCCCCTCAAGCTTCCTAGGAGGCGCAATAGCGCTCTGATGCCCCTTTTTAGAGAGCGTTGTCTAATCTGAGGCAGTGGTTGGCCCGTTGAGGAGAATAAGGGGAGGATCTCTCAAGTTTAGAAGGCAGTTGCATTTGAATTCTTGGTTCCATCAGAAGATCCCTGATCCAAGGAGGGAATTCCTCAACTTGTTCTAAAGATAACTCAATAGGTTAAGCTCCTCTTAACCTATATAAGCAGGCTCTATGATGGTGAAAAGGGGGAAGAATTGCTAGCATGAAACCTATGATCTCATAGGAAACACACAGTCAGCTAAAGGAGAGTGATCAATGAAGTTGTTGTCATCCAAGTCATGGATCTTTCAAGAAAGGGTTAAGATGAAGGGGACTTGACGAAGCTGTCGCATTCGCATCTATGATTGTAAGTACTGCTATCGTTATTCTCATTAATATGACACGCTTGGCCTGTTTCTTTCTAGTTTGTGTCTGATCTTGCATGAACTTATCATTGATAGATAGATCTATTTTCAAGCTAATATCAATAGAGTAGGAAGCGGTCGTACTTTGTTTGTCTACAGGGCTCGTCGAGGGGCAAAGGATTGGAGCTCAACTTAGAGCGTGTAGGGACAAACGTCGATAAAGAGGTACTTCTATTCTCCTTCCTTCTCATGTATTAGTTTATATGGATTTGAAAGGAAGTCATTGTCCACGTTAAGCACTTTCTGTCTTAGAGTTAGGGTCTAGCTCTTTGAGGAAATCCACCTGTCTGCAGGGAGATTTTCCTACAACAGTGACATTCATACCCTCCACATGGATCTGAAAGGCCACATGATAAGGAAATAAAGTCTTGACATCCGCAACATCAAACTTGATAACTTCTGAGCCATTCGAGTCTAGAGCTCCTAAAGCAGATAGCAAGGATTTCCTCTATGTGGGACATGTCTGGAGCACCTCAAAGGCCGACATAACGCACGGTGTTTGGCCCAAATCCTTGACAATCGAGTAATTTTTGGTGGCTCTAACATTAGGATTGTGGGTAGAGCACTTAAGGACTCCTTTAGGAATATGAAGCGGAGGTTTGTCTTATCAATAAGCAAAGGTGTTTCTAGAGGAGGAGGATCTGGACCTATAATAGGTTGCAAAGAACCATAATCACAATATTGATTTCCTACATCAATCTCAGATTTAACCATATTGACAAATAGATGGCCACCATCATGTGTCGAGGGGTTTTGACTCACGCTCGACACATTTTCATTGTTCTAGGATCCCGAGGTCATATTTTGGTTATGTGGAAATGAGTTCGTCAACACATTAGGCTATTGCGCTATGAGCCTCAAGGCTTCCTCGATTTTGGGGCACAAGTGGGTAAGGTGTTCATATTTACAAAGTTTACAAGGAAACTTCACCTTCCTCTTTTCTTTCTTTCCCTCACCATCATTATTATTAGATTTATCATTATTATGTTGTCCATTTATTTATTGTTTTTATTATTCTTCCCACCCTCATGGTTATTTCCACATCCTTTCCTTTTATTCCCTTTGGGTTGTTGGTCACCGTTTGGGTTCGTCGACTATATAGAATGGATATCTGCTAACTGGGTGGGTGTGGATGAAGTCATAGCTTGTCCTACTTCAGACAGGTTAAGAGACAAATACTTCAACTGGTTTTTCACCAGGTATGCAATCTTATCATTTTTGGAGCCTATGATTCCATTGGCATGAAGCTCAGGCTTTTTTCTAGGTTCATAATTTGACTACGGAGCATAAGGGATAATTTCATAAAGCATCCCAAACTGATAATATATAAGGTCTAATTGTTGGGATTTGAAGATGGCATCTTCCTCATATATTACTGTGGATGTAGAAACATCCTTCAAAATGTAAGGAAACAAGGACTTGATGAACCATTCCAACCAAAACTCTGGAGGAATGTAATCTTTAATAAACCTCTTCCATCTATGCCACTCTTGAATATGATCAGAGATGTGGGTGGCCTTATCTTGACAAAAAGATGATAAAATTTCTATGTTGGAATCATAACGAACCAGCAATTGGAAGTGGTTGATAAAAATGAGGACCATCTATTGAAATTTCCATAAGTTCCCCCAAGTAGCTCGATGTACCACTTCATGACAACCCCCATAAGGGTGCATTGAAATAGTCTCAAACAAATGGAATCATAATTTAGAGAGTTAGACGAGCACCATAGGTGAGAGGTAGTCACGTGATTACCTGGTTCCTTACCAATCTTTCCCTCAAACTTCAGAATGTCTGAGGGAATCTTGGTAGCCATGATGGATCTTGAAGCACTAGGTCATTCATTAATTTTGAAAAATCTAGCATATTCAATGTGGCCAGAAAAGGGAGTCGGGGTTGCGGCGTCTGATCCCACGCTCCTGGGAAAGATTGGGTTTGAGATATTGTGGGCCAACCAAGGTTCTGTTATACACCATGGCCCTGGCCAATAGGATAGTATCCTCCTCCCAACGAATTCATGAAAGGTTGTAAAGGCACCATACCCACAAAATCCATTTGTAAGGAGAAAGCAACATGATAAGGATTATTCATGTGAGGATTATATATGTTGATCCCAGATGAAAGAAATTTGTGTTGTGGTTTTCCCATACTATAAAATTGAATCCCTTCTGATGAAACACCGAGGGTTAAAGGAAGATTGACCATAATAAAATCGTTTGTAGGAATTGGTGTGGAGGTAGAGGGAATGACGGACGAAATATAGGAAGTAAATTGAATGCCTATTTGAGAGCTCCATCCTGGAGCATTGAAGCTAGGATTAGGTCCACAGGAAGGAGGATTCCAACCTTCTACCATAGGAGTTGGTTGAGGGATATGACCCCCACCAAACGAGAAAGGAACATAAGGAGGCGTTGTTCCCCCAAACCAAAAACTAGGATTCACATTAGTCGTCGAAACAAAGGATGATAAGTGAAAATTCATGTCAGGCATACAAAAATAGAAAGGATTAGAGGCCCAAGGCATTGACTGAGTGCTATGATATGGTGAACTTCCTGGGAACACAAAAGGATTCATTCTCATGGGCTGAGAAGAGACCATGGGTTGGGAAGTATTAAGTAAAGGATTTTCCATAATCCAAACCATTGATGATGCAGGAGTCTAGTGAACTTCACTAACTATAGCAAAGGATGGAGTCGAAGGGATTCTCGATACATTCATATCTGAATCAATACTCATTGTAGTACGATTGTGAGTCTGGGAGGTGGAGATATATGTACCATTCTTATTAAATCTACACCTTTTAGGAGGAGGCTTCGGTAAAGGATATAATCATGGTGGTAGCTTCAAGAGATGAAGAAACTAGCGGGGAGGCTAGTCTTGCTCCATGATGATTCAGAACTTGTGACGAAATATAAAATCCTAGGGAAAATAATAATCAAATAGCATTGATGTAGGAGCATCGTTAGGAAAGCACGAATGGAGAACAGTTGGATATGCACCAGCGCTCATTTTGAAGGGATTTGAAATTCGAAAGAAGACAAATTAATGTAATATCTAGAAGGATGTGTTTGCTTTAAATGATTTGGGGAATTGTAATGGAGATCTAGAGAGTTTCTCTTATCTGTTGGTTGCAAACATTTATTGTAATAAATGATAAGTAGATAGTATCCTTTAATTCGATAAGATAGCTTAGCGTAGTAGGAGGGAAAAACTCAAGAAGACTCTCTCGTATGGTATTGTAAGATAATTCTCATTGTAGTTGATATAGGGAAGAGAGTAGAGAGGATTGTATGGAAAAAAAAGAGGTGTTGTTGTTGAAGCCCATGTACAGAATCACTTGAATTAATAGAAGAATGCTTTGGTCCAATTTTGTGGGTATTATGGTTTTTGTATGAATCAATTGAATGGTATGTTTACAGTTTGTTTGCAGTCTCTGCTATGCATGTGTTTTTATTCTCAATGAATGTGATTTCATGTTGAATGTATAAGCCTGTGAGAGGTGTATAAGTTTCAATTGTTTCTCTTCTTGAGAATTCCTGCAACAAGAGAAATGAAAGTTCGCAAGGTGTGCGTTGACATATTTTGAGTTTACCTTAGAAAACTCAAGGGACATACTGTGAAACTTATACCAACAGAAATGCAAAGGTAGCACAGATTCGTGCAAGGTGTGCACAGGCCAAGTTAAGTTTAGACTTATCCAACCCGATAAAGAAGTTGAAGAACTTATGTTGCGACGAGTGCACAGAGTTGGGGGTTCCAGATAGCCAGATATCATCATAAAATCCGCAAGGAGTGCGAGCAGGATTCTTGAGAATCCTTGAGTCTGTAGCGAGAATCAAACTCGGGAAGGATAGAGTTGTCAAGAGTTAAAAGGAAAGACGAGGGTCAAAGTCACCTCATGGAAATAAGTTCAGAAGGGTTGATGCAGAGTTTGACAGAGGAAACCCATCAAGAATCTCAACAGACAATAGAGATCTCTTGAGGAGAGAGGTGTTGATAGTCGCGTGCCATTAGATCCAGTGGAGTCGCAATAAAGATAAGAGTCGGGAGTCATTCAATACTTCGAAGCTCGGGAGGAATAGTTCAGACCGTCGATCTGAGAGCAGATCTAACCATCAGTCCCTTCCGTTGGGAAGAAAAGTTCAGGTTTCGGGAGAAGAAAGGTGAGAAGTCCCTCGACATCGTGAAGTGAGAAGTCTCGAAGTGCTTGGGATTTGGACCCCAGTTCATAACCATAGGTCATGTTGTCAGAGGTTAAAGGAATGGAGCTAGCACCACTAGGCTCTTAGTTCGGAGTTCGGGGACCGGGGGAGTCGGGGTTGGCTCCCAGCAAAACACCTGAAGTCTGATATCGCGAAGCGCATTTTGGATAGGTGTGTGGTCATAGTCGGTGGTCACGTGGAGGAATATTACACCTGGTACTAGTCCGCATAGGTGAGGTTTCGTGAAAGGACCTGTGGATTTATTTCATGGAGGTTCCAGTAGGGATCCGAAGAGCTACTCCAACTTAGAGAGTTTGAATATCCATTGACCAGGAGGTCAGTAGACCCCACTGAGGTGGGGGCACTATGTCAGGTGGTATCATAGCTTACAACTATTTTTTTCTGTAGGCCAGAGAAGACAAGGGACAGTTGTTAGATTGAATTATGTGCATAAAATTTGAAACAATGCCGCCAAGGAGACGTCCAGAGAGAACTACGCCCGACCCAGTTGTGGAAAGGGAGATGAGAGAACTTCGTTCTCTATTATATTCTATGGAGATAGCACAGAGATGATGTTAATAACCAAACACCAATATAGCATAGAAAAACCTCAGAAAAAGTACTCAATGACTTGAAAAAGAGATAATTTCAAATAATAAGCCTCTTCGAGGGGGCAACATCCTTTTACCCCACTTAAATGTTCAAGTACAAGATGATTCAAAATGAAAATGTCTCCTTGGTATATATAGGAGACTAGGAGGTATAATTACAACTAATGGCCTAAAGCCGACATAAATAAAATAACATTTCTAATATAATATGCCCCAATTAAGGGGTAATCAGCCAATATTAGGGCTTAACATGCCCCTCCCCTTAAACCAAGTGTTGTCTGCAATACTTGAGTAACTCTAGATGCTTCTGTATAAAAGACTCACCTTCCCAAGTGGAATCTTTAGCCGGTATTTTCCTTCATTTAATGAGATACTCTGACATGGATTTATTCCTCAGCTGGAGAATTCTTATGTCAGTGATGTCTTCAGGTTCCAATATGATTTTTCCTTCCTTGTCAAGTTTTGGCAATATAGTTTGAACCAGGATCTTGTCGCCTATAACCTTATTTAAGCATGAAACATGGAAAACTAGGTGTACTCATGAATATGCAGGTATCTCTAATTTGTATTCCATAGTTCCAATCTTTTGCAACACCTTATAAGGGCCATAGTACTTTGGTGATAATTTATTATCCTGCTTGGCTTGCTTGAGGGACATCTGTTTGTATGGTTGTAGTCTTAAAAACACCCAATCCCCTACTTCAAAACTTCTTTCACTACGATGTTGATCTGCTTGTTGTTTCATGCGATTTTGTGCCATGGTCAGGTTGTCCTTTAAGA
>ML792011.1:200432-215448 GCA_009831015.1 Picea engelmannii
CAATACTTCCATGATCTCCCCTTTTAAACCATCCATCTTAGTATCCAACTTAGCTTCCATTGAATCCATCTTAGTATCCAACTTAGCTTCCATTGAATCCATCTTAGTATCCAACTTAGCTTCCATTGAATCCATATTCTTTTTTAGTTCATTTATGTCCCTATGCATTTCTTCACCTTCATCAAGAGTCCAAGTAGGATTTTTTGGAGGCTTACTTGGTGTAGAAGTTCCCTTTTTTGGTGGCATGTTGGCCAAGTATCACTTTTGAACCTTGATTTTGAGGTGGTTCTGCTAGACAATATTTCTTCTGTTGTATCTCCCAAGTTTCAGCCCTTCTGGGTATGAATCTTTCTTTTATGTAGTTCCCTGATATTTTTTCTCTATAATTCCATAGGTCTGATCAAAATTGGATGTGCCAAGTGGAATTTATGGTAAATTTCCCACAACTTGCCGATTTTTGTCCTTTCCAGGAGATCTCACTTGTATACAGTGTCCCGCACAAAATAATTGATATAAAATTTTGAAACTCACACCAAAACTACTACAGACTGTCTACGATCCAATGAAACTAGTCCCACTCAATTTGGATACTCTAGGAAGAAGTTATGATTGTTTTACCTGGAACACCTTCTTGAGACTAGTCAATAGGGCTAGTCAGATACCCTATCTTACACAGGGTGTATCTACAAATTTAAGATGACCCAGAAGATGAAATGTTTACCACAGATACCTTACTAATTTATGTAAATATCCTCTGAAGTTCAGGGTCTGAAACACTATGAAAAATCTTTTATAGCAAAAATTCCACAATGACGCATTTCAGGATGATTCCAGAACCCTATCTTGTACAGGATGTATCTCCGAAAGTATAAGGCCTCAGGGCTTAATTTTGAGCCCAACATACCTTGATCTGTCTACTAAATATCCTCCAAGCCATTTCTTCTGAAATGTTGTAGAAAAAAATTTATAGCGAAAATTCCACGGTGTCTCAGATGTAGCAGCGAAACCCCAAGACCTTGAGCTCTGATACCATATGTTAAGAACCAAATACCAATATAGCATAGAAAAACCTCAAAAAGTACTCAACGCCTTGAAAAAGAGATAATTTTAGATAATAAGCCTCTTCGAGGGGGAAACCACCTTTTACCCCACTTAAATGTTCAAGTACAAGATGATTCAAAATGAAAATGTCTCCTTGGTATATATAGGAGACTAGGAGGTATAATTACAACTAATGGCCTAAAGCTGACATAAATAAAATAACATTTCTAATATAATATGCCCCAATTAAGGGGTAAAGAGCCAATATTAGGGCTTAACAGATGAACACCTAATACTGAAGATATCAGTGAGACTGAAAGAGAGAATGAAGAAGGAGCCGAAGAAGTTGTAGCTGAAGACACTACAGAGGAAAGTTTGCTAAAAGTAGTTGCAAGAATGGGTGCCAAAGAAAAGTTAGACACAATGATGTATGAAGGCAACTTGGACGTTGAGGATTTGCTAGATTTGCTTAGAGATCTAGATAAATACTTCGACTATGAGGATGTCGAAGAAGACAAGAAATTTAAGCACGATGTCACTAGACTAAAAGGACATGCAACACTATGGTGGGATGAACTGCAGGTTGACAAGCATTGCAAAGGAAAACAAAGAATTAAAATATGGGATAGAATGGTAGCCAAGATGAAAGTCAAATTCATACCTAGAGATTATCAAATCAATATGTTTAGGAGAATGCATAATTTAAGACAAAAGGGGATGACAGTGAAGGAATACACAGAGGAGTTTTACAAGTTAAACATTAGGGTTGGTCATCGCGATAGTGATGATGAAAAGGCCGCCAGATATATGACTGGACTGAGATATGAGATTTAGGATGAGATGAGTATGATGACGATCATAAATGTGGAGGATGCTTATCAGGTTTCCCTAAAAGTGGAAGAGAAATTGGCCAGGAAGCAAGGTCAAAGAGGTGGAGGTAGAAGTCTGAACAGAGGTAAATCAATTTCCTAGGACAGAGTACAGAAGCCCAAGGATGAATAAAATAAACCACATAACCACTTAGAAAGGGGAGGAAGTTCACAAGGAAGATAGTATGCTGATAGAAACACTTTTCCTCGAGCAAGAGGAAGAGCAAGAGGCAGAGGAGGAGAAATAAAGTGTTTTTTCTATGGGAATATAGGACACAAATCTTGGGAATGCCCTAAGAGAAAGAGAGAAGGATGAGGAGAAGCTCACATTTCAGAAGAACAAAGGTGAAATGTTGAGGTAGAAGATGCAGAAGGTGGAAGATCCTTAATGATGAGGAAAATTCTCTTGAAGCTAAAAAGGCGATGGAAAGTCTAGTCCAAAGGAACAATTTGTTTAGGACTGCTTGTAAGACCAAAGATAGGGTATTCAAGGTGATAGTTGACAGTGGAAGCACAGATAATTTAGTATCCACAGAGATGGTGGAGAAGCTAGAATTGGAGACAGTTGCACATCCAATCCCATACAAAGTTTCGTGGTTTAAAAAAGGACATCAGGTAACAGTCACTAAACAGTGTTTAGTTGAATTTAAGATAGGGGGTTATAGAGATGAGATTTTCTGTGACGTAATTCCCATGGATGTCTGTCATCTTTTGTTGGGGAGGCCTTGGAAATATAACATAAATTTTATTCATGAAGAAAGAAATAACACCTATACCTTAGAGAAGAATGGTAGAACTCATATGTTGCTGCCAATTGAGGATAAGAAGGTGAAAGGAGAAACAAGCAATATTATACTTCTCATGAGTGGGAAGGAACTTCTAGATGAAATCAAGAAAGATCAAGAAATGCAGTTTGTTGTGGTGAGAAAACCTAGAGTCATCTTGACTAGTACTTCGATAGATGATCTACCTGAGGAAATTCAGGAACTGCTGGAGAATTTTGTTGATATAGTGGTGGACGATTTGCCTTGTTCATTTCCACCCATCAGGAGTATAAGCCATCACATTGACCTTATACCAGGAGTGATTTTGCCCAACAAAACAGCATATAGATTGATGTCACAGGAGAATGAAGAGGTTAAAAATCAATTCCAGGATTTGATGGACAAAGGGTTGATTTGAGAAATCTTGAGTCCATGTGTTGTACCAACAGTGTTAAGTCCAAAGAAGGATGGTGGATGGAGAATGCACACAGACTCAAGGGCTATAAAACAAATCACCATCAGGTATAGATTTCCTTTACCCAGGATGGATGGCTTGATGGATTGCTTGAGTGGAGCAAAGTTTTTTTTGAAAATTGATTTTAAAAGTGGATATCACCAGATACGGATGAGTGAAGGTGATGAATGGAAGACAACATTCAAAAAAAAATGAAGGACTGTATGAGTGGCTTGTCATGCCATTTGGCTTGACAAATGCTCTGAGTACTTTTATGAGATTTATGAATGAAGTCTTGAAACATTTCATTGGTAGGTTTGTAATTGTGTATCTTGATGATATACTAATCTTCAGTAAGGCTAAGGAGGAACACTTGAGACATTTAACTTCAGTGATGAGGAGGTTGCAGCAAGAGAAGTTGCTGATAAATCTAAAGAAGTCGTATTTCATGAAGATGGAACTCATTTATTTGGGGTTTGTGATCTCTTCGAATGAACTGAAGATGGATCCGAAGCAGGTAAAAGCAATCAAAGAATGGCCATTGCCAAAGAATATCTTTGAAGTCAGAAGATTCCATGGATTAGCCAATTTTTATAGGAAATTCATCAGGAATTTTAGTGGGATGTGTGCACCAATGATGGATACAGTCAAGAAGAGACATAAGTATTTTCATTTGACAGAGGAAGAAAAGAAAATTTTCAAGTTGTTAAAGGAGAAGGTAACTGGACAACCAGTTCTAGTCCTGCCAGATTTCAGTAAAACATTTCAAGTGAGATGTGACGCAAGTGGATTTGTGATTGGAGTTGTCTTGAGTAGGGACAATAGGCTAGTTGCATACTTTATTGAGAAGATGAATGAGACCAAAGGTAAATACTCCATGTATGATAAAGAGTTCTATGTGGTAATTCAAGTCGTGAAGAAGTGGAGGCACTACTTGGTTCTGAAGGATTTTTTTTTGTATAGCGACAACTAGGCATTACAATTTGTAACCAGACAGGAAAAACTGAACCAGAGACATGAAAAATGGGTTGAGTTTATGCAGAACTTTAATTTTGTTATAAAGCAAATTTCTGGAAATGCTAACAAGGTTGTTGATGCATTGAGCAGGAGATGTTTGATTCTGTAGGAGTTTCGAGTGAAGACCTTAGGTTTTGAACACCTAAAGGAGATGTACAAAGATGATTCAGATTTCAAGGATGCTTATGAAGCATGTGAGAATCTTGATCTGAGAGAGAGAAGCTAATGGACTGAATATTTGATTCAGGATGGACTGTTGTTCAAAGGAAATCAGTTGTGTATTCCAAAATTTCCTATGAGGGAAAACCTTTTGAAGGAGAAACATAGTGGGGGATTGGTTGGACATTTCATCCATGACAAAACATTTGTGCAACTAAACATTTCGTATTATTGGCAAGGAATGAGGACATATGTTAGGAAATTTGTCAACGGATGTCAAATATGCTAGCATGCAAAGGGGAAAATAAAGAATATTGAATTGTATCAACCATTGCCAATACCAGAGAGGTCGTGGGATGCGGTAAGCATGGATTTTGTGTTGGGACTGTCGAGAAAAAAAAGAAGATGTGATTCCATATTTGTGGCGGTTGATAGATTTTCCAAAATGGCACATTTCATTCCATGTCAGAAAACCAGTGATGCAACACACATTGCAAACATGTTCTTCAAAGAAGTCATTCGACTTCATGGATTTCCTAAGAGTATTGTTTCAGACAAAGATACCAAATTTGTTGGTAATTTCTGGAGGATGTTGTGGAAGAAGCTGGGGACAGATTTATCCTTTATCTCATCATATCACCCTCAGAAGGATGGATGGACTGAAGTAATAAATTGAAGTTTGGGGAATTTATTGAGAAGTTTGGTCATTGAACACCATAGTCAGTGGGATCATATTCTTCTGCAAGCATAATTTGCATACAATGATTCACCTAACAGGAGCACAGGAAAGATCCCATTCCAAATACTATATGGAATGTAGCCAAGAGGAGTATATGATTTGAGAGAATTAGAGCAGACTGAGTTCAGGAACGATGGAGCGGAAGATTTTGCATCAGAAATGCAGGAGCTCCATAGTAATATCAAAGAGCGGTTGCAGAGTTCTAGCCAAGAATACAAGCGCAGAGAAGATCAACACCGAAGAGAGCTTCAATTTTAAGTGGGATATTTAGTTTTGGAACACCTCAGAAAAGAAATCTTCCCAAGGGGATGTTGTGGGTGGGAATCCCTCCTACAGACTTAGCATTTAAGGGCTCTAATCATGCATGCAAAAAATGACCATTTCAAAGGCCTTTACTCTTTCTTATTCTCCAAAAACAAAACCCCAAATTCATGCAATACAAAGGTGTAAATGAGATTCGGTGACTCTACCTTAAGTCCTTCATTTGATGTCGATCCCTTTTCTTTCACTCGCTCTTTGATTGCAAGCCTCCTCCCAAAGCTGACCTGTATTCACACATGAACAAACAAAAAGCTGCAAACATGCATTTCATATACTAATTGTTGGGTTAGTTGTGACAATATCATAAGATAAACATTCAACTCGAACACATGATATGGCGGGACGGAAAAAGTATTCCTTTTTGTATTAATCTTCACAAGAGTAAACTTACAATATGTGGTCGGCACTGCTCCTCGAAACTGGTCCTGGGCTCCTCTTCAACTGTCCTCCAACTGCTTTGCTCTATACTTCTTTTTTCACAAGGATGGCTAAAGGTTGGGACAAGGGGAATTCTCAATTGGGTATAATCTCTTCACTATGATTTTCCTCCTTTCAAATGGGACCCTTACCCCTTCTTTTATAAGCTAGAAGGAGTTAGGTGTTTGGTCAAATGATCGGCCATGCATGGCTGAAAGGTTTAGTTAACTTGCCCAAAGTTGTGTGTTCTTTTAGAAACTTTCCTTTTTCCATGCTTTTGTAGGTACACATGGGATGTATTGGGGTAGCTAGTGTGTACACACGTGCAGTAATGGAGCAGGGCACGTGGGCCTTTATAAAGGGGGTTTTTAAGAAGAGTTGTTCAATAGTGTTTTGGCAAAGAAGGAATCTGAAATGGCCTGATGCCAGGTAAGTATGTCTGGTGCAAATTAGGGTTATAACAGATACCCCCTAATGTGTGAGGTCATAAGAGCATCTGATGGCTGAAATAAATTATCAATCTTTATCAACATACCAAACCGGTGAGCCCAGGGACCAGAATTCGGGAGGTGCCATCTGCAAAAATAAAAATTGTCTCTCCGAGGCGGGCATACCCATGCTCAGGATGAAATAAAATCATGGCTACCAATCAAATACACTATATATCCATGTCATATAACTATATAAAGTGCAGCTGCGAGCAATACATAGTGGATCTACATCTCAAAATCAAAAATATACATGTATAGTATCCATCTTCTAGAAGCTGATAAGGCCTGATGGTTGGAGATGAGGTCTTCAAAGCTCGAGCAACAACTTCAAAATCTTCAAAAATCGGGTAGGAGTGTAATATGAGTGTACAACTTCACTACCCAAAGGTCTTCGACAGCTCGTTGGTCATGGAATAGAGAATATTTGATGATCAAACTGAAGGCTTCATTGATTTCAAACAAAGACTTGACTAGACTTTCGGGATGGCTAGGAATGAGGGTAAGAGACAAAATGCAGAGGGGTTGACTTAGGCTTGGTAAAAACTTCCCTTGGACAATAGCATGACAAATGATGAGACTCAGGCAGCATGTCATTGACATAGGTTCACGAGGTAGGAGGCGACGCAAACTCTCCATATGTTTGGAAGAATAACCAAACGGAGGAGGACACAGCTCTATGTAGCGAGAATAGCTTCCTAAGGTCATATTAAATTCTAGATCTTGAAGAAAAAATGGAAGGATGTGCTTTGTCCAAGGGTGACTCATTGTGATGCCAATAAAAAGAAAATACTTTTCCCTTCCTCTTTTTGGGGTATATTTGATTTTTTTGTCTTTTTCAATAATTTTGGAAGAAGAATAAAAGAATGTTACGTTACAAAGGAGGAATGAGTATCACAAACATACGAGTTCGAAGCGCAAGGAAAAGACTGATGTTCAAAGCAAGGACACTCAGAAAAAATCCCTCATGTGGCTAAAGGTGTCAAGATGCAAAGGCAAAGTGCTACAAGGATTGCATATAAGGCATGTTTCAGATGGTTCAGTTGAGAGCAACATGGAGCCAGCATTAGGCCAAAGATGCGGGTATGCAACTGCAATTAATAAGACACACAATGGTAACGTCCTTCGATGTAAGTTTAACGAGCCCAGAGAAGGTAAGCTCAGCAGTTTTCCATATTTACAGAGTCTGAAAAAATGTAAAAGGAGACTTCGATGGGGTACCTTTTTCCAAGGTAGTCTAGTCAGTTCGAAAAAGGGGTATAGCACCGAAAAGACATCTATTCAAAACCATTTTAACGAGTGTGATAAAGACAAGATCACTCAGAATTTTTTTCATTTTTAAGGAGTCTGAAAAAAGATTAACTTTGGACTCCATCAAAAATGTTCTTCTGGACCATTTTAACGAGTGTGAAAGAATAAGGTCACTCGACGATCTTTTAAATTTTAGGGAGTCTGAAAAGAGCTTAACTATGGACTCTGTGGAGGTTCCTTTTTCGTAAATTTAGTCCCTCAGGCCCGAAAAAGGGTTAAAATTATACCTGAGGGTACTCTTCTAGAGATCTGAGGCCTCTAGAGTATAACTTTGTTCGTACAGTTGACCATCCGGACCGAAAAAGGGATAAACTATCGCCGAATAGACATGGCTTCAAATTTCAGTTTAACGAGCGTGAAAGGCTACAAGATCACTCGACAATATTTTCATGTTCAGAGGGTCTGAAAAGGGATTAAAAGAAGACCCGTTGTGTTTTGGGAGTCTCGAGGGTGAGGTCAATAGTGATAAGGAATCATGCAAATGAGGCTCAAACTTGTAATCAGGAAAAACTAAAAGGGACTTCTGAGCCTATAGTCGTTAGTGACAGCATGGACACCATAATGCAACCAGGATCTACCTAGGTCATCCATGTTACGGTAAGATCTACCACCAAATTACGACACTTCTAGAGCAACAATAATGGTTCTGTGTCACAACTTGGTGGGATCAATCCTATGGCAAAGCGAAAAAGACAACAGGATGCAGAAAGTGGAGGTGTAATCCTGACTTAAATGCAACGAGTTGGAAAAAATGACTTTTTACCAAAGGACCATCAAAACGCCCCAAATCTAAAAAAAAAATTCCAATACCCAAAGAAATACTTCCTGTGACCATCCAAAGAAGACTCTTGAACTATCTTAAATGATTTTCAGTTTGAAAAAATGACAAAAGGGTCCGAAAATTGACAAAAAGAGGCCAAAACCTCTATAAATAGAAGTTGGCCGCTCATTATCACCATTGTTAATTCAGAAATTGACTAAAAGCCAAAACTGCCCCTTTGTGAAAAGAATTGACTCTGGGAACCTCGATGGATGAAACAACCATCTGCTTGGACCAAGTAAGTATAAACTACCTCATCTTGCAATCTAATTCTTTATTTAGGTATTTAATTTCATTTTTTGGGGGGGGGCGTCAACCTTCAAAAGGTCGGCCCTACGTCCACGCGGGCTGTCCTATGACAGCCCGCGTGTACACTCACTCTGTCTTATGGAAAACCGCATGTACACACGACTGTCATCACAACAGCTCGCGTGGACCCTCCATTTAGTGCAAAAAAAATTAAAAAAGCAAGAGTTAACCCTCTTAAACTTTGCCCATGTGCAATATGTATGTGCACTGGAGAGAAAGAGAGCATGAGGATATTAGTGCGCTAGTTGGGGAAGACCCTAATGTTGTTGTTGTGTTAATGCAATGTGGATTGTAGAAAAAAATTATGTGTCCTTTCATGCGAGCACAACCTAGGCTACTGAATGCCTTGGTTGACTATTGGCATCCTGACGTAGAGGCATTTATGATAGAGGGGCAGTCGTTGGTTCCAACGACAGAGGATATATACTTTCTGATTGGCCTCTCCAGGAGAGGGGAACTAGTCAACTTTCGTATGTTTCCCTCTGGGCCTCACAATATATCAGAGTTGATTGGACTCCATTGTGAGGTGGGTACAGACCGAATGAGCTCTCAAGTGCCAATAAGAAAGATATCAGACTTAGCACTGCAGGCAATCGTTTTGCTCATCGGGCAGATTACTGGGTCTGTGGCTTTGCATCAGGCATCCTGTGCACAGATGAACTGTGCAGTTCAGTGCTTAAATGCACAAATTTTTTATTGGAGCACCGCATTACTGGATTGTATGAAGAGGCAGCTAACAGACTGTCAGTTGCGAACTCATAGGAACTTTGGGTTTGGAATGATTCTTTGCTCTTTCTTATTTGAAAGAGTGCCTGGTTTCATCCCTCGAGAGGTGGTACGAGGGCATCAGGCCTCTCTTCCCGCAATATGCAGATGGGCAGTGTTGTTTCCACGAAAGGGGGGAGGAAGGACCAATGAGTCATTTGATGACAACTTTTTTTCTTGGTTGTCGTGACAGATCCCAGTCATATAGGATTACCCTTATGCTGGGATTGACTTCTCGAGAGACCCTGAGATACCGGTACCTCCCGGCAAGGAGCGAGGAGAGATGGGTAAGGTTACATCGTTTGTTTATTTTTGTTTTTTTTGTTAAACATATGTAATTTTTGTGTTGTTTTTGTATATATCATTTTTTTTTATACCAGAGCATTTGACAGATATGTGTTTATTATGTGCAGATGTGGGGCCAGTGTGACCAGTGGATTATGCGAGGAACAAGCGACGTCCTCAGCCAGGGGCCACACCCGCCATCACAGGGGGACCAATAGCAATAGGAGATCTTCCAGCCGGTGAGGCTGAGAGGGTTCTAAGACGAGTAGAGAGAAATTTTACCTCGCTCACTCACACAGTCCCCATGGCAAAGATTGAGGATCTACCACCATCTATGCAACCTCACGTAGTGGGGGCGCCACGAACATGGGTCCGTATTTTTTGGCATTTGGAAAATGTCGTTGATTATTACAACAAGGCCCACAGGCCCCGTCCTTAGTTAGGCTGGACTTTTCACGTGTCAAGAGCACTACTTGTATATTTTTTGAGGGCATGAGCTCCATGACTCATTACTGGTCATATTTTTGAGGCGCTTGCGCCTACATATGTACTCTGGTGATTTTGATATTATATATGGATTTTTATGTCTTTTTATGTCTTATGGATTATATTTGCCTTTAAAAATGTATTTACATGTGTATGTATTTCTTATATGTGTGCGATATGCCAATCTAAGATTTGATAAGCTAGAGTATCTGTGACTTGATTTAATCTCCTAGGAACATGAAAATATGTAATATAATCAAAGCTTCGTTCTAAGAGACATACCCTAAGGAATCGTCGGTGTAAATTAGGATCATGAACACGGTAGACTCTATTTAACTGAGACACAACCAGCTAAGCGTCTAAATAGACCCGAAGGTGAGAGTGTTGAAATTACTAAGACAACTGAGAGGGGGGGTGAATCAGTTGTTACTGTCCTTAAACAATTTTAAGACAATTAAACCATTTTTAATTTTTCTACAAGTGACCATCAATATTATACAACACATGAACAACATAAATAATGAGCATCAGTCACACATAAGATATCCACAGAGACACATTTTCACGAGGAAACCCATAAAGGGAGAAAATCTCTTCTTCTTCGAAATGATAGGCAGTCTTTTAAGTTTTGTACATCATCTATAGTTGAGCACCAACTCAATGTGAGGCTACTACCTCTGTTTTACAAGCTCCAACTTGTTTGAGAGCACCAACTCTCTGGTTTCTCTAGCACCCACTAGAAGGAAGCACCAACTCCCTGAGTGTTCCAGCACCAACTGGATGGAAGCACCTACTTCCACTTATACAAGCACCAACTTGCATACTGAAAACTCTGTGTTTTCCCAAGCACCACCCTGCCACCTTTTTTTTTAGCCACAACTAGATGGAATCTACAACTCCCAATATTAAAGCATCAACTTGAATATCAGAGGACCACAGTCCTCCCTAGTACCACACTTCCTCCCTGATTATGAATAAATTATTGACAAACAAACAATATAGGTATTTCAATTCTTACCCCTTCTTCATTGTTCTACAATTCTTCTCTGGTTCAAAAATTGTTCTGCAGTTCTTCTCTACCTCACGCTATTATGTTATTCTATTGTTGCTTCATGCTATTCTTCTACTCTCCTCTTACTTCTATCTGTTTAGCGACTTTACTCATCTCTGAGTTTTATCTTATTCTCTGCATTCTTTCATTTTATCTTATTTACAGTTCATCTCATTGTTTCTGTTAGAACAGCTAACCTTACACAGTCGCTGCATATCACCTTTTATACTCATCAGCCTCATCAGTTACACCTCGAATCTCCTTGGGAAAAGACAAAAACTTCTCAGCAACTGTATCACCAACCGATCAAGAACCATGATTCAATTTTCTAACTGAATTGTAACTAAACTTATTAATCATGAAAATAAACGATGACCCTTCGATCATATTCTTGATTAACCTGCACCATTGGATTACCAATGATGGATCTTGCGCCTACTCCATATGCCCACTGGCTATGACCACGTGCCTAATCATAAAGCCTTTCGCATTTCGAATTTTGGCAATCCAAAGGTGAAGAGTCTTGACTCTTCATGTTGCGATCTCTGAAAAGGAGCTTAGCTCTGCTAGCTCCTCCCTCTCACACGACCACTGGACAGTGACCACAGGCTACGCCAAAAGGTGCTTCACGATTTCGCATTTCATCATTCTTGTTGTGAGTGTCCTTGACACCTCCAACTCCCGGTATCCGAAACTTCGAAATGGAGTCAGATCAACGATCCACAATCTTGATGATTCGACGGTCCAGATATTTTCCTGATCTCGCATATTGCGAGATCCTTCCGTGAGTTGCTTCCTTGACTCCTCCAACTCCCAGTATCCAAAACTCTGAAACGCAACCTTTGTCATGCTCTAATCTATCGCCATGTGTCCCTCTTGGATCAACGATCTAGATCTTATCGTGATTTCACATATCACGAGTTGGAAGGTTAGAGCATTGCCTTCCTTTGACTTTCCAGTCAGCGAAATGTTAATCCCTCACCACGTGTATTCCTCAACGATGGACGACCCTCCTTCTTTCGGGACTTTGTAAGCCCACTTCATCTTGTACTTAAAGATCGTGCTCATTTTTCTGGATCCAATGATGGTCAATCCTCACACTCAGATCCAACGTTTGAGATTTGTTCTCCTCTTTTGTGCATTCCTCCTATTTGTATTCAGATCTGACGGTCATTGGGAATTCGGGATGGGTGATCCAACAATCACTGTTGCTCCTCACTGTTGATCTTTCCATTTCCATGCCATCATCGCTCTGTTGAACGTGCTGATCTTTTCCATCAATGACAAAACATGCATACTCTACCTTTGTCTAAAAACATGCCAACAATCTCCCCCTTTGGAATTGATGGCAACCCCTTGAGGAACATCCATCTTTACCACTGTATTGAAATTACCACACTTTCTCCCCCTTTGAAATCAATGTCAAAGAGGGAAAAAAAAAAAACAAGCTCCCCCTGAGTTGTTGCAGTACATCTAGAAGGCATCAGATATGTGACAAGCATATACTCCCCCTGTGTTGTTGCAGTATTATTTGGAGGTATTAGAGATTCAACCAACACAAAATCCCCTGGACAGGATGGACCCTCTTAATTTGACAGTGAGGTCACGCCCAACTTCTAGTGAAGATATCCAAAAGGTGTCACTGCTAATGGTTTAGTAAAGATATCAGCAATCTGTTCTGTGGAAGGTGTTAGCTCTCTGTAATTTGTCCAAGGTTGTGATGGCAGTCACAAAGGCAACATCAAAACCACTTTGAATCTTGGATATAGCCCTCCAAGACTCAAAGAGGGATCTCTCTGTCTGATATAGCTTTGTTTGAAGAGAGTATTAGGCTAGCTATGAAGAACATGGGTTTGTTTATGGATTTTGAGTTGGTTTGGTTAAGGCATAAAGGACCATTGGGCAACATGGAGTCAATGATAAAGACGATAGATGAATGAATAACTAAAACAGGATGTAACCAGGAAAGATAATCATGCAAGTGGATTCTTTGAGCTTACAGAATGGGAAAGGAAGAAAAGATTTGGATTCATTTCAAATGTAGAGCAGAGTACAGCTAAATTCTACACTTCAAACTTGGAAGAAAACATAAATATTGCATTGAGCCAGCACAGGGTGTCAAGAACAAATCCTGTACATTACCTTCTCATAGACAATACAGAAATAAAAGTGTATGAAATAGGAAAATCATGAGTTACATGAGGGAAAAACTTCACCACTTAAACATGACATGGGAATCTGGAAACAATGTCTTTGTATTCATTCGCAAAATCATTTACAGATTATTCATCATCTTTACAAAACAGAAAGCCATGTTTCTATATCATCTCCCCATCTGGTACCTCCAGGTCAAACCTAATTACATTAAATCCTTTGAATAAATAAGGGATATCCCCCAATGAGTCATGTCAGTTATATTTAACCGCCTCGGCCAAGAATAACCACGAATCCCCCAAAATTTGGAACTGCCTGCCATGAAAGACGGACCAGTTTTCTGCAAACAAAGGGGTCTGAACAGACGTTTGTTTCTCTTCAATGATGACACCTGGGAAAAAACTGAAGGTGGTTATTGTATATGGGAATGTTTTGGACAAAAACCTCCTTCGGTTTCTCCAAATTCTCCTCCAGCTGGCTGTAACAGCTCCCGCAAAATCAGGACTGTAATGGAAAAGTGAAAATCTGCAAAAAAGGGCCTAGAAGCTGGCTTCAATTCTCCCTGCTCGTGGCACCTGTGAAAAAACTGAGAGAGGTTTTTTTTCTTCATCCCATTATGGAGAAAATATTCTCTTGGTTTTTCAAAATTCGAATTATTCTGCCAAAAAAATTCTTTGAAAGTTGACTAGTCAAAATGTTGTGAAAGTGGTTTTTTCAAGGGCAGAGTGGTATTTCGGACCCCCCCTGAGGTGGTAAGCGGTTTTTTTGGGGGGGGGTCCGCTGGAATGGGGAGATGACACCTGTCCAGGGGGTGGTATTGGAAAACAACCATTCTGGACCCCCACTCATTAAACTCTGGATGGTGAGGGGGGGTCCGAAAAATTTCTCAACCGTTTGATTTGTTTTTGTTTGTTTTTTATTTGACGTATGCGGGAGTTGGGGGGTAGGAAAACTTAGGATAGTTTTTATTTTTGTTTACATTTTGTTTCATTGTTTTACATTGTTTTATATGTATTTTTTTTTATTATGTTTTGTTTTTTTTATATTTTGTTTTGTTTTTTTTTAATATTTTGCTTTTTATGTTTTGTTTATTAGTTTTATTTTATTTTTTTGTATTGATTTTATTTAATGTTTAATGTGTTTTAATATATGTATTTTTATTTTAATATTGTTTTATTTAATGTTTGGTTTTGTATGTTTTTCTTTTAATATTGTTTTATTTAATATTAATTAATAAAAACTAACCTAGTTACTAAACTAACTTAACTATTAATTAATTAATTGATTAATTAATTAATTATTAACTAATTTAGCCTAGTTTAACTACACTAATTTTATTGTTAACCCTTATTTAATCTATTATTATTTTTACCCTAAGCTTGGTTTATGCATGGATGGGTGAGATTGGCGAAGGGGTGAAGGAATGAAGGGTGAGGGACTGATAGGCGCAGCGTGGATGAAGGATGTAGCATGCCAGTGGAGGAGGCCTGATGCAACGGATGGATGACACGTTGGGATAGGGCCCGCTGGATAAATCGCCTCATTCTGGACCCCCCCCCCCCCACC
>ML792011.1:231849-245515 GCA_009831015.1 Picea engelmannii
TTTTCAAAGAAGATGGTTCTACTTCAGCGTTAATCTTTTGGCAGACTGACCAAGGCATCACATTTGATGATGCTCTTGAGTCAACCATACAATTATGCACATTTCTGTTGAAGATTTCGAAAGTTAAAAGAAAAGGAGGTACACTCTTGCGAGTATTTAAAGTTGTAGCTTGTGAATTCTTACTCGTTTTTTCTAATGCTATTTTATCTACATTATTTACATTTTTATTTACATAAGTTACAGGAAGGCTTCCTTTATCTTGAGAATCAAGATAGTCTTTTGTGGAAGTCTTCTACGGCACTTTGCTTTGCACAACCTTATTGTTATTTGAATTACCATTCTTGCCATTTTCTGAAATATTTTGCAACATATTTTGTAACAAAAATGGAAATTTCAACAACTCATAAATAGAAATGTTAGCCCTTAATTTCTTAAGATCTTCAACAACATCATAATCTAATTTAGGGCTAGCATTACTCTGTTTTGTCTCTACTGATTTAGATGGTTTTGGAGGTGAAGTTGTAGTGTTTTCAGCAGGAGGTTTATTTGTTGTCTTACTCCTAGTGTTGTAAGGGTGAACAGTCTCGAAGTTGGCTTGGAAGATGCTATCCGAGAGGTGTCCAAAAATATTTGGAGAAGACTCTTCTTCTTGAATGGTTTCCTGCTCGACTTCCTCTTGAGGAATATCAGGAGGGATCAAGTCATCTTGGGCTCCTAGAATTGTCTGGAGAGCATATTGCAAACTTTCTAGGTTCAAGCCTTCGGGATTTGGATTAGGCCAGCTGTTTTGAAAAGGCTTTCGGAAAGGAGGTTTGTAGGGTCCTTTACTCAAATAGGCTTCTTTAGTTGACCTTTTTAAATCTATAACTTGATTAGATAATTTTTGTACAACTTTGGTTAAATTTTCCAAATCAGAGTTTTTGGGTTGTGTTTTGTTTTGCGTAGGTCTGGGTAGAATTTCAATCTTCTTTTTGGAAGAAGCAACAGTCTCAGTTTCGTTGCTAGAAGAGTCCTTAAGGCTAAGTATGTCTTTTTCAATCTGGGTAGCCTCTTCAAAGGCTTCTAACAACGTAGCCTTTTTAGATCTTTTAACCCAAATAGCTATACTTTGATGTAGAGCTTTAGTGTAGTAAGCTATTACAAGAGACTCAACAGGCATAGAGTCTGCAAGGATTCGATTTTTAAGAGTTAGAAATCTTTGATTGAAATCTTTAAATTTTTCTTTTGGGTTCATCTTTAAACTCGAAAGATCCATGACTAAGACTTCCGGAGGTTTACCATCTCCGAATTTTTCCAAAAAACAAGATTCAAACTTTTCCCACGACACTATGGTGTGAGGTTGTTGGGAAAAGTACCAAGTGGATGCATTACCCTCAAAAGTGTAAGGGAACAACCTACAGACAACGTCTTCATGTTCAACATTACGGAGTTTGATGGCTAACATAAATTTTTTGATATGATCTTCGGCTATCTGCTTTGAATCGGGATCAAAATTAGGAAGCCATTTCTCCGGGTGCTTAGGTAAGGGGTGTTGGGCTCTAGGTATAGCCACTGCATCCTGGTCCAACCAAGGTCTAGTAGGATTGTTCTGATTTTCCATTGGGGTAGTGGGAGTGGGAGGACATGAAGGTGAATTGCCTTCGTCGGAAGAGGAATCTCCTCCAGAAGAGGAAGGAGATGAGGGAGGTGGTGAAGGAGGTATCCCAGATCCTCCTGCAGCAGGATTTGAGTTTGGATCTATAGGATTCACAGTGAGGTTAGTGTCACCTAATTGTTCTCTGATATCAGAGAAATCTAAAGGTTGACCCCACGGACGGTTTGATTGCCTCAAACTGGCTAAGGCACTATGTGTTTTAATAAGAGATCGGCGGACAATCTCTTCCAAGTCACCACCTGTAGGATTAGGGGTTGCTGGCTCAACTGTGATCTGTGGATATTTGGTTGAAGTAGTTGTTGTTTGGAGGGGGATATTATCTTGTGAATGGATCCTAGTTACTATAGGTGATAGTTTAGGTGGAGGAGGAGTCTTGCGACCGCCTCGTGCCATTAATTAAGTTCAGGCCCTCCTTCTAGCGCCATTTGTTGACGGGCGAAATTGACCATCCGTCAACTGAGAGAGTGGAACCAATGAACCACCCTGACGGGTTTAACGGCTCTGTTGGCCGCTCTAAGGTCCTAAGAAAAACCAAAGAGAAAACTAATCTAAACTAACTAATCTAACTAAAACTAATAAAACAAACTAAAACTAACAATCTAACTAAAACTAAATAAAAGAAACTAAAACTAACTAAAACAATCTAACTAACTATTACACTAATCTAATTAAAACAAACTACTAAACTAAATATAACTACTCTAACTATTCTATTATACAATCTACTAATTACTATTTTAATAACTCAAATCAACTATCTAATTATCAGCTACAATATTACTTATTCACAAATGTACACTATAAACAATCTACAGATTTGATTAAAACCTGCAAAACTCAATTGATTACTGCCCTAAGACAGCAAGATATGTTTTTTGATTTTTTATATTTTATGAAATAGAAATAAAACTGCTGAAACTAAACAATCTAATATGATCTCTGAAATTAAACAATCTAATATAAATCTAATTAAAACTATTTCTAAACTAAACTACTTAATGGAAACAACAAGGAAAAGACTAACTGACCTGGAAGCGCTCCTAATTTGTCCTATGTGCGATGACTCTGAAGCTGGTCGGAGGAAGTAAACTCGCACCGAATTGGTTCAGTATCTTCTCGTAAACGATCAGTTGAGCTGCTCTTCGAGTTGGTTTATAGGACAAACAAGACATAAAAATATCATAACAAATACAAGATATATAAATCTCTGCAATAAGGGAAACCTGTTATGCAAAAACTTATATTATATAATTCAACTCATGAAGAAGATAAACCTGTCATTCACAAACTGAACTAACAATTGTTATGTATTTTATAAAATTGGAAGAAACCAGATATGGATTACAATGATTAAAATTATATCATTTGCACATGATCTAGATAGCTAAAGTAGTCATAAAACATAGACAAAGTGATATACAAAACATGAAACAAAATGTAGATATATTGAAAAGCTAAAGCTGTGACAAAACATCAATTTTGCTTCAGTCTGTATCAGAACTCCATATCCTTGTTCTCCCACGAATGAGGATGAAAATTATTACAAAAATCATAAGTTTATATAAGTCTCTCCACAGGGTAAAACATCCTTGTGGATAATTATCAAACAGTTTTACATAATCAGGGAAAAATCCAAAAATCAACTAAACTAAGCAACTGAAATGCAAGTGAAATCTTTGAGATATCCTCCAACTGCTCATAAAATAAATTGCAATTTCAAATTTACCTGCAATAGAACACAAATATCAAATTAGAAAGATATTTCAGTGACAAAATAATAAAAAATTGATCCTACAGACTTAGCTACAGAATCATCTGATTCTGTAGCTAGTCTAAAATAGCACACAGGACTAGATAGCAATCAAATAAAATCTTTTTAAAACAATCCAATTTAATTTTCTTTTAACTAATATCCAAAACGAATCACTAATAGTTCAAACACAATTCATCATTCAAATTGAAAATGAATGCAATCGGGACAGGGTAAAAATGCTCTGTTTTTCAGTTGCCATAAAATCAAATCAAATCACAACAAGACTGTTTCATAACAAATGAAATCAATGGTGAACAAAATCGTATAAGATACGATGCAATCATAATCCAAACAATCATAATCGATTGGTTACTGATGTGCAGTGTGCATAGGATTCATATCGTTTTGATCAAATGCCAATAAGGAAAGGTCGTTACGATTATTGCCAAACATTCAAAACAACATCAAACTCCACCATAAATTTGAATCGTTGAGCGTTTACATAATCAATCAGACAGAATCACATAATGATCATAGCCATCAAAAGCAGTGATAACCATAAACTGAACAACAATCAAATCGAATTGTGATTGAGCCAAAAATAGAAACACATCGTAATCCTGGGCATGATCATTTACGTCCAACAAATCAAATTTAAACAATATATTCGTTGCAATATGAACCGAGCTGAGAACACAGTCAAACCATATCATGGATACAGGATGGTATTCGAATTGTTCATAAGATATAAAATCACAACAGTTAACTATAATTGCCAACCATATCATCTAGAATATCACCAATTCGAATCAAATATTGACTGTGTTTGAAATTTAAATAACAGAAACATCCTGTGTTTAGACAGAGTATTCAATTGAAACTAAATTAAAACAACCAAATCTATCCTACGATTGATTGAACCAAAACCAAATCCAATCAAAGCTAATTTGGGAATTCGATTAATCAAAACAAACTTATATACAATAATGCATTCTTATTAAACAATTTCAAATTGATGCTATACACAGAGTTGTGAGTTCATCATATAAACAAGTGATAATCATACCAGTATGACTGTTCAGACTATGCCAGCTTTGAGTTTACAACCGTTGTAGCAGACTCCACATTTTTGAACAAAATCGAACCAATCATTCGTTGCTTCTTATCAGTGGATGGCATCTTTGCCTTTTGACTGGTGAGCTTTGCAACTTGATCTTCCAGATCGTGAATTCTGGATTGCAGCATTGGAACATCGAGGTAATACCTTTCTAACCATACACCACACTGATCACAAGGTGGAGCTGCTAGTTGAGATAGAACAGGAGGGGGTTTCGATGAGTCACCAGGGGTTTCACAGGGCATTTTGATGTTGGGATAATTTGGATCATCTTGTAAAAAAGGTAGTAGGTTCTTCACAAAATCATATGCTGGTTTATCACACAGACCTTCGGAATTGGGATACTCACTTGCTAGGAAACGTTCAATTTCCGAGTCAGAATCTTCACTGAGCACAATAGGGTCAGGGTTGACAGGTGCTTTTGGTTTGTTTCTTGCCATGCGAGAGATTAACCGGGCATTCTTCTTGCCTTTAGAATTGGCAATAGGTTTGGTCTTGGGCTTTTTAGCCACGGGTTTCACATTTTCCACATCTATGGTCACAGAATTGGGCAGGTCAATAGATGGCTCGGGTAGGGGTTTGGGTAGCAGGGCACTGTAAGGGACAGGGGGTACTAACTTGCTCTCTCTCACCACAGGTTTGTCAACCTGTGGTGGGCTTGACTCATCAAAATTATTGCATTTAAGAAAATCATTCCAACAGTCCCGACGTAACCCCAAATGACAAACCACAAGCATTTTAATCAACCCAAAATGAAATAGGTTGTTATTGGCCTGGTTTCGTTTGTACCTTTTGGACATTTTAAACAGACTCCTATGCAAGTAGTAAGGCATATTAATCTCATAGCCTATGAAAACCATAATAAGTTGAAGGTGATACAAGAAAATGAAACCATACCGGCCCTCGCAAGTGATGAATTGCTTGGTTATCATCAGCAAGTCGTGCCAGCGTTGCTTTAACATATTTGCAGGCAGACCCTTGTCACAAGAGCTCACTCTTCGTGACTGAAAGAGTAATGTCCATGGGACATCCTCTACTTTACAATTCTTCGACCATCTCTGTCTGACAGCAGGCAGACCGGTAGCTAGACTGAGGAACTTCTCGTTGATTTCCAACTGCACATCCCCAACCTTGGCTCGGCAGCCATCGAAGGTTAATGCAAATTGTCGAGCCACACCAGGGTTATAACCATCAAACTTTCGGATGAACGGGATCCATATGAACTCCTCGAGGTCACTATAAGCACCATCAAACATCAACAATGCCTGGCAGCCATTGGGTTCAGCCCTCACGACTGGCGCCATGTCTCGGGTTCATGGTAGGTTTTGGATAATTACACAGGAGCAAAATCGTTTTGGCTAACAGCTATGAGAACGATGAAAGGGGAGGTGAATGAATATGCGCGTGCGAAGGTGGTGGGTTAGTTCACCGCCATGCAAAACATTAATGGCACAGTACCATCCCTGTTCAATCAATCATAACCAAAATTACAATTATTCGGCCAACCCATGGTTTAAACGGTGGACAATTATATCAATGTGCCAATGCAAAGCTTGAAACCACGATCGTTCAATGTTAAATCAAACCCATAGTTTTGAATATGCGCCTGTAATAATTCAAACCATAAAAATCCAAAAGTTTAATCAATGCGCCATTGTAAAACTTCAAACTATTGCCATTAAATCAAACTCATATGTTACCCATACGCTTGTTGCAATAATCAAAGCTTATAAAAGGTGATAAGAGATTTCATAAAGTCAATAAGCCAAGAGCTTATAATAGTAAAGATTAAAACAAAATAAACCATAACTCTTATGAAATCAAATATAACTCATAAATTCTCATGCTCAATACCTTATCAAAATAAAAACCAAGTTGCACAATCAAAGCAAGAGTGTCACAGTTTGAAAAATGTCCTCATACATATAACAAACCAAAGGTAAGTTCCTTTCAGAATAGCAATGAGCAGACCACGACAATTAAAATAACGATGGAGGGGTTTTCACGCTTTCAGTGGTGAAAACTAATTTGAAAACATCGCATGAAATGAAACATCGTCTCTTTGCAAGATGCGACAAAAATTTGGAGTTCAAGAGACATAGGTGTAGGCATCTCTTAGGACAATTGAAAAAATTGAATTGGCTGCCAACAGTGTACTAAGAGGAGAAGAATCTTCCATCTGAAATTTCTTCAACATCTCTTTCAAATATTTTTCTTGTGAGATAAATATTCCTCTAGAACTCTGTTTTACTTGTAAGCCAAGAAAATATGACAATTCTCCTATCATGGACATATCAATCTCTATTTGCATAGAGTTAGCAAACCACTGAACATAGGAATCATTATTACAGCCAAAAATAATGTCATCTACAAAAATCAAAACAACTAGTAAATCATTACCTTCAGTTTTTATGTAGAGATTGCTATCAACAGTACCTTTCTTGAATCCTTTGTCTTGTAAAAATTTGTCCAGTCTATAATAACAATCTCATGGTGCTTGTTTCAGTCCATATAAATCCTTCTTCAGCTTGCAGACATAATTAGGGTTATTTGTCAATGAGAATCCTTCAGGTTTCTCCATATATACTTCTTCCTCTAGATCTCCATTAAGAAATGTTGATTTAACATCCATCTGATACACTTTAAAGTTCTTATGACATGAATATGCAAGAAACATTTTGATGGCTACCAATCTTGCCACTGGTACAAACATTTCATCAAAGTCCTAACCTTCAACTTGTGCATACCCTTTACAGACCAATATGGCTTTATTTCTAACAAATTTTCCTTTTTCATTCATTTTGTTTTTGAACGCCCACTTGGAACCTATTACTTTCTTGTCTTCGGGTCTAGGAACAAGCTCCCAAGTATTGTTCTTCTCAATTTGATCAAGCTCTTCATTCATAGCTCTAATCCAATCATCATGTTAGCTGGCATCATCAAAAATTTTAGGTTCAGTCATAGATAAAAAGGCAACATGAGATTGTTCTGAGTCCTTAATCAATTTCCTTCTTGTCTGAACTCTTTTATTTATATATCCAATTATCTTATTTTCAGGATGATTCTTTCTAACAGTTCTGAGAGGTGAGTTTGTTTCTTTCTGCTGATTTATGTATTCCTGAGTATTTGTATCTTCATCTGATTCAGATTCTTCTCTTTCTGATCCTTGGACCTGTTCATCTTCATCTTCAACTATATATTTTGTGCTTGGTTCGGCACTGCTTACACTTCTGACCAGGATTTCTTCATCAACTTTTATGTCTATACAATCAACCAGTTTATGCAGCCTCTTATTGTAACATATGTACCCTTTATTGTTTGTAGCATAACCCAAGAAGATACCTTCATCATCCCTGTCATCATATTTGCCAATATTTTCATCATTATTCTTAATATAACATTTACTCCCAAAGACTTTAAAATGCTTGATAGGCAGTCTTTTAAGTTCTGTACATCATCTATAGTTGAGCACCAACTCAATGTGAGGCTACTACCTCTGTTTTACAAGCTCCAACTTGTTTGAGAGCACCAATTCTCTAGTTTCTCTAGCACCCACTAGAAGGAAGCACCAATTCCCTAAGTGTTCCAACACCAACTGGATGGAAGCACCTACTTCCACTTATACAAGCACCAACTTGCATACAAAAAACTCTGTGTTTTCCCAAGCACCACCTTGCCACCTTTGTTTTTAGCCAAAACTAGATGGAAGCTACAACTCCCAATATTCAAGCATCAACTTGAATATCAGAGGACCACAATCCTCCTTAGCACCACCCTTCCTCCCTGATTATGAATAAATGATAAACAAACAAACAATACAGGTATTTCAATTCTTACCCCTTCTTCATTGTTCTGCAATTCTTGTCTGGTTCAAAAATTGTTCTGCAGTTCTGCTTTGCCTCACGTTATTCTACTATTCTGCTCTTACTTCATCCTATTCTGCTACTCTCCTCTTGCTTCTGTCTGTTCGGCGACTATTACTCATCTCTATGTTTTATCTTACACTCTGCATTCTTTCATTTTATCCTATTTAAAGTTCATCTCATTGTTTTTGTTATAACGGCTAACCTTACACAGTCGTTGCATCTCACCTTTTATACTCATCAGCCTCATCAGTTACACCTTGAATTGCCTTGGGCAAAGACAAAAACTTCTCAGCAACTATATCACCAATCGATCAAGAACCATGATTCAATTTTCTAACTGAATTGTAACTGAACGTATTAATCATGAAAATAAATGATGACACTTCGATCATATTCCTGATTAACATGTACCATTGGATTACCAATGATGGATCTCGTGCCTACTCCATATGGCCACTGGTTGTGACCACGGGCCTAATCAAAATGCCTTTCGCATTTCGCATTTCGGCAATCCAGAGGTGAAGAGTCTTGACTCTTCATGCTGTGATCTCCGAAAAGGAGCTTAGCTCCACTAGCTCCTCCCTCTCACATGACCACTGGACAGTGACCACAGGCTATGCCAAAAGGTGCTTCACGATTTCGCATTTCAGCATTCTTGTTGTGAGTGTCCTTGACACCTCCAACTCCCAGTATCCGAAACTCCGAAATGAAATCAGATCAACGGTCCACAATCTTGATGATTCGACGATCCAAATCTTTTCATGATCTCACATATCGAGATTTCCTGCCATGAGTTGCTTCCTTGACTCCTCCAACTCCCGGTATCTGAAACTTCGAAACGCAACCTTTGTCATGCTCTGATCTATCGCCACGTGTCACTCTTGGATCAACGATCCAGATCTTATCGCGATTTCACATATCGCGAGTTGGAAGGTTAGAGAACTGCCTTCCTTTGACTTTCTAGTCAGCGAAATGTTAATCCCTCACCACGTGTATTCCTCGACAATGGACGGCCCTCCTGCTTTCGGGAATTTGTAAGCCCGCTTCATATTGTACTTAAAGTTCATGCTCCTTCTTCTGGATCCAACGATGGTCAGTCCTCGCACTCAGATCCAACATCTGAGATTTGTTATCCTCTTTTGTGTGCTCCTCCTATCTGTATTCAGATCTGACGGTCATCGAGAATTCAGGATGGGTGATCCAATGATCATTATTTCTCCTCACTGTTGATATTTCCATTGTCGTGCCATCATCACTCTGCTAAACATGTTGATCTTTGCCATCAATGACAAAACATGCATACTCTACCTCTGTCTGAAAACATGTCTACAATATCCCCCTTTGGAATTGATGGAAACCCCTTGAGTAACATCCATATTTACCACTGTATTGAAATTACCACACTTTCTCCCCCTTTGACATCAATGTCAAAGAGAAAGAAAAAAAAAAAAAAAACAAGCTCCCCCTGAGTTGTTACAGTACATCTCGAAGGTATCAAGTATGTGACAAGCATATACTCCCCCTGTGTTGTTGCAGTATTATTCGGAGGTATTAGAGATTCAACAAACACGAACTCCCCCTGAAAAGATGGACCCTCTTAATTTAATAGTGAGGTCAAGCCCAACTTCTAGCGAAGATATCCAAAAGGTGTCATTGCTAATGGTTTAGTAAAGATATCTATAATCTGTTATGTGGAAGGAATATAATTTTCTTGAGCAATCATGTTTGTAACCTGTTCTCTGAGAAAATGGTATTTTATTGGTATGTGCTTCAACTTGGAATGAAGTACAGGATTCTTAGAGAGACTGACGGCATTGGTGTTATCACAGTGAAGTGGAACAAGATCAGTATAAGTGACCTTCAAATCTGCAAGAGTTTGTATCATCCATAAAATCTGTGTGCAGCAAGTAGCAACAGCAATGTACTTTGACTCTGTAGTTGATAATGAAATGGATCCTTGCTTTTTACTAAGCCATGTTGCTAATGAGTCACCTAGGAAGAATGCTCCTCCAATGGTGCTTTTTCTCTCATCAACACAGTTTGCCCAATCAGCATCTGAATAAGCAGTTAACTGAAAATTCTGATTTATGGGATACCACAGACCGTAATTCATTGTGCCCTTCAAGTACTTCAATATCCTTGTTACCTCTACTAGATGACTTTGTTTAGGAGAAAATTGATAGCGACCTACCATTCCAATAGCTTGCATTATATCAGGATGGGAAGGTATGATGTACAGAAGACTACCTATCATTAACTGGTATGTCCTTTGATCAACATCATGTGAAATATTATCTTTACTAAGCTTGCACCCAACAACCATAGGTGTACTAATAGGAGAAGAATCTTCCATATGAAATTTCTTCAACATCTCTTTGAAATATTTTTCTTGTGAGATAAATATTCCTCCAAAACTCTGTTTTACTTGTAAGACAAGAAAATATGACAATTCTACTATCATGGACATCTCAAACTCTATTTTTATAGAGTTGTCAAACCACTGAACAGAGGAATCATTATTGCAGCCAAAAATAATGTCATCTACATAAATCAAAACAACTAGTAAATCATTACCTTCAGTTTTTATGTAGAGATTGATATCAACAGTACCTTTATTGAATCCTTTGTCTTGTAAAAATTTGTCCAGTCTATAAAACCAAGCTCGTGGTGCTTGTTTCAGTCCATATAAATCCTTCTTCAGCTTGCAGACATAATCAGGGTTATCTATCAATGAGAATCCTTCATGTTTCTCCATATATACTTCGTCCTCTAGATCTCCATTAAGAAATGTTGATTTAACATCCATCTAATACACTTTAAAGTTCTTATGACATGAATATGCAAGAAACATTTTGATGGCTTCCAATCTTTCCACTGGTGCAAAAGTTTCATCAAAGTCCTAACCTTCAACTTGTGCATACCCTTTACAAACCAATATGGCTTTATTTCTAACAACTTGTCATTTTTCATTCATTTTATTTTTGAACACCCACTTGGAACCTATTACATTCTTGTATTCAGGTCTAGGAACAAGCTCCCAAGTATTGTTCTTCTCAATTTGATCAAGCTCTTCATTCATAACTCTAATCCAATCATCATGTTGGCTGGCATCATCAAAAATTTTAGGTTCAGTCATAGATAAAAAGGCAACATGAGATTGTTCTGAGTCTTTAATCAATTTCCTTCTTGTCTGAACTCCTTTATTTATATCTCCAATTATCTGATTTTCAGGATGATTCCTTCTAACAGTTTTGAGAGGTGAGTTTGTTTCTTCCTGCTGATTTATGTCAGCCTAAGTATTTGTATCTTCATCTGATTTAGATTATTCTCTTTCTGATCCTTGGACTTGTTCATCTTCATCTTCAACTATATATTTTGTGCTTGGTTCGACACTGCTTACACTTCTGACTAGGATTTCTTCATCAACTTTTATTTCTATACAATCAACCAGTTTATGTAGCCTCTTATTGTAACATATGTACCCTTTATTGTTTGTAGCATAACCCAAGAATATACCTTCATCGGCCCTTTCATCATATTTTCCAATATTTTCGTCATTATTCTTAATATAACATTTACTCCCAAAGACTTTAAAATGCTTGATTGAAGCAGGTCTTCCAAACCATAGTTCATAAGGAGTCTTGTCACTGTGTAGTCTGAGATGTGCTTTGTTAAGAATATGAACAACTGTATGAATTGCTTCTACCCAATATGTCTGAGGTATGTTCCTTTCATTCATCATTGATCTTGCCATTTGTTGTACTGATCTAGTATGCCTCTCAACAACTCCATTTTGTTGTGCAGTCCTTGGAATTGTGTACTCTCTTTTGATTCCATGTTTATCACAAAACTCTTTGAAGTTCCATGAGATAAACTCTCCTCCTCTATCATATCTTACTAGATTCAATCTTTTTCCTGTTTGATTCTTAGTTAGAGCCTTAAACACTTTGAATTTTTCAAATGCTTCAGATTTTTCTTTCAAAAAGGCAACCCATGTTAGTCTAGAATAATCATCAATAATCAACATAAAATAATTTTCTTTTCCTATAGCTTCTTTCCTTGATGGTCCACATAAATCCATATGTACTAACTGGAGAGGTTTTTATGTTGAAGGAAAGTTTTTAGATTTGAACTATGTTCGAGTAAGCTTTCCTATCTGGCATGGTTTACAAACATAATCATATGGCTTTGATATTTTTTGGAAGATTTTTTACTGCCCCACTTTTTTTGAGCTTGATTATATCAACAAAATTTAAGTGTCCAAGTCTCCTATGCCATAGCTAACTTTCATCATACTTCCTTAAGTGGCATTCTTCTTTTTCTTCTTTTAACACATAGACATTGTTTTCTGTTCTTATCCCTTTTGCAACTAGCTGTCCTGAATTCACAGATTTTATTCTACAATCTTTAGAAGTAAAAATGACTTCACATCCTCAGTCACAGACTTGACTGACATTAAGTAGATTATGTTTCAGACCTTCTACAAACAACACATCTTGAGCTTTCCCTTTTCCATTACTCAAACTTACCATTCCTTTACCTTTTATTTTTCCTGGTGCATCATTTCCAAAAGTTGCATTCCCTGATTTGCTTTCACTTAGAGTTAGAAACTTACTTTTGTCTCCAGTCATATGTTTGGAACATCCACTGTCAATATACTAGAGATTCTTTTGTTTTGGGGCTGATAACACTATTCCACACTTGTCATTTTCTTTCTTCTTCCAAATCTTGAAATTTTCAGCAGTAGGATTCGAATCTGGCTTAAAATTCCTTAAACGAAAATCTGTAGCTTTATGTCCATAGTTATGAAAGATGTAACATTCGGGTTCACTGAATAACAGATTATAATGATTGTTATGATCATAACTGTTGTTATGTTTCACCCGTGTCCTTCCTCCATTCATCACATGATTTATAGTATGTGGTCATTTGTTTCTTGACTGTCTCAATCTTTGTTGTGGCAGATAATTATTCCTTGAGTATCTTGATTTCAAATATCTAGATCTTAAAGAACAATTTACAACTTTGTGACCAAAGTTAGAACAGAAAAAATAATAACCATAGAAAAAACCTTTGTACCTGAAAAAAGGATGTAGTCAATTTCTTCCATGCTAATGATTTCTTTGATCAACAGATTCGGTTCTGGTACTTTTTCTTTCATTCCTTCTTGGTGGCTGATTTTCTTTCTTTGTTTCTGCAGAGTGGTTGTTGTCAATGATTGTAGATTTGAAAAACTTGATGGGTTCTATATTACTTGGATGATCACTACTTGATCC
>ML792011.1:258278-296901 GCA_009831015.1 Picea engelmannii
GCAACTGAGGTAAAGGGACTATCCCTCCTGAGCTTATATCTCTATCTGACTCCTTCAGAGATTCCTCGAACGCGCTCCCTACGCTCGGTCTTCAACCACTTCCAACAGTGATGAAGTCTTCCGGGTCCTGTGCACTCACGCTCACAACAATCTCGACCTTTTCCTTCTTAGACTTGCTACTGAGGCTCCCATCCAACCTGCACTCACCTGCAAGGCTCGAACAACTCACCCCAACTCTGGGCAAAAAAAGAACAAAAGTCTAACCACTTAGCCTCCTCGACGCACTCTATGCAGAGGTATTCAACTGCACTCGATGCAGGAATCTCCTGGCCTAAGCAGAGAAACAATTGAAACTCATTCCCTCAGGTTAAGAACCTGATACGCAATCACATACGCAGCATATAGAAGATAAGCATAAAAAGACGCAAATATGCAACAGCATAATACCAACAACACAAAGAGACTGAACACATCCATGGAATTGAATAAAAGCTTTCCTATTAATTCAGTGTCTGTACATGGAGTTTTCTTCACAAGCTCTCTGCTCTGCTCCTCTTTTCTCTATGCTAATGCTGAATAATCCTCTCAATTATACAAGGAGGGTGTCTATATTCGTTTTCCCTCCTGGAAGTAAAGACTGTCTAATCTACAGCTAATTTTCTATCTACCAACATTAAAACTATTTAATGCCTCCTTATCTACAATATGTTACAAATGCGCTCAGCTTTGAATGCCTTTAGTAAACGGTGGCGCAACAATACCAAGGTGAAATTCAAAATCGAAAAGGTTTGCTGGCTTGTCCAGCTGTACAATCTCTTTCTCCTCGCGCGGTTCGTATGATGTATTGTGGATGCTCCTGCATCAGATTATCTGGTTGAACAAAAAGAGAGTTGCAGTCTCTTCATCATCTTTAAATGTTGGCATAGCTTCAACCCACTTCGTGAAGTAGTCTACGGCTATAATGATATAACTATGCCCCCTTATTGAAGGAGGGTTGCATGTAGTGTAATCAATCCTCCACTTGGTGAAGGGACCAACTGTGATGACAGGAAACATGGGAACGGGATGTGCCCTCATCTTCTGAGAGAAGATTTGACACGAGTGGCACTTCTTGACTGATTCGATACAATCTTTGATTAATGTTGGACAGAAGTAACCGGCTCGTAAAATCTTTTGGGTTGTTGCCAACCCAGAAAAATGACCACCACATGCTCCAATATGGCATTCATTAAGCATGATAAATGCTTCTTCATGAGTGAGACATCGGTGAAGGATGAAATCTACACCTCGATGATACAAAGTGTCATCGAGTATGAGATAGTTTTTGGCCTGATGGCGTATACAGCGACGATCATCATGAGAAGCAGAGGCGGGGCACTTCAAAGTCTGGAGATAGACAAGTATATCTCCATACCATGGATTTGAAGATGCGATCAAAAACATGTCTCCTCTAATAGGCGACTCTTCGAGCATAACCTCACTGGATTCAACCAAAAGTTCTGAGATGAGTTCCGCAAAGACCAGTGACTTTTTGGGTTTCGTCGAAACAAAATCTAAGTCAAATTCCTGGAGGACAACTATCCATATACTAATCTTCCTGCCAATGACACGTCATTTTAATATGTATTGAAATGGATTCACAACGACAATGACGGTGGTCTTGCAAAACAAAACATAATGATGGAACCATTGAACAACATGAATGAATGCCAACACTAGTTTTTCAATATGGGAATAATTGAGTTCTGGTCCAACTAGGCCTCAGCTCAGGTAATAAATCACATATTCTGAGAGGAATTCATCCTCTTGAACTAAGACCATACCAATAGTCAACGCTGCCACAGCCAAGTACAATAAGAAATCTTTGTTATAATTAGGTGGCCAGAGCAGAGGAGCAGTCATGAGGGCATGTTTCAATGCATTGAAGGAGTGTTGAGCAGCTTCATCCCAATGAAAAGGGACGTCTTTCTTTAGCAAATGCATAAATCCCTTTGTGATCTCGGTATAGTTGGCTATGAAACGCCTCAAAAGTTTTCTTTTCCCTGTAAACTTTGAAGCTGAAGGATTGTACGCGGGGGAGGAAACTAAAGTATTGCCTCCACCTTGAGAGGATCGACCATGATCCCTGTTGTTGAGACTGTGAAACCGAGCAATCATCCTAACATTACGCAAAAGATGCATTTGTTTGGATTCAAGCGAATCCAGAAGTAGAGACATTGCTCAAAGATAAGTCAGAGGTGTGTGGGATGATTCATTCTCTTGCGAGATCGTGATGCTAAATCATCTAAATAGGCTTTGACTATATGCTTGATATCATGGAAAGAAAAAGACATGGCCCACTAGAAGGTAGCTCCAGCATTTTTGAGACCAAAAGGCATCTTACGATAGGAAAATGTACCCCATGGACAAATGAAAGTTGTTTTGTGTTGGTTTTCGAGTTTGATCTGTATCTTATTATATCCCAAAAAACCATCCATGAAAGAAAAAGCCTCAAAATGAGCGCATTCATCGACTATCTGGTCAATGAATGGTGTGGGAAAATTATCTTTTGGGCAAGATTTGTTCAAATCATGAAAATCTGTACATATGCAAATTGTGTCCTGTTTCTTGTTGACCGGCACGGGATTTGACACCCATTGGGTCAAATGGACAGGATAGATAAAACCTACTTTGAGCAGTTTCTCTACTTCAACCTTAATAGTTGTTTATTTCCTGGGATTAACTGGATGAAGCTTCTACTGAACTGGCTTGGCATCGGGATAAGTTTTGATTTTATGTTTGACTATTTTTGGATCAATGCCTAGCATTTCCTGATAAGACCAGGAAAAAACGTCATGGAATTCTTTAAATAAGTCTGTGTAGATTTGAATCTCTTTGAGGGAATAGTTAGCTCCGACTAAAACATTATCCACGACACTAGTGGTTCTAGAGATATTAATCGGTATTGTTTCATCGATAGTTTCCATATTACCCTCGGCATAAACCTCATGTGTAGCCAAGGGATTGATAGGACAAGACCTATCTCCAATCATAGTCCAGGTGAATTCCCCTGCTTTGATTCTGCTTAACACTGGGAGGAAGTATGATCTGTGATGGAGATCATCCCAGGATTTGTCCGGACTAGTCATTGCTTCAATGATTGCTTCGTCTTAGGGCAAGACTAAGTCTAACGAATCGGTATTAGCAAGGAAACCTTGAGCCCAAATAGGCTCTAGAATCGGATCTAACTCTTGTGCAGGAGTTGGATCAATGTCGGTTGAAGCTTGTTGGACTAAAGAATATGCTTCTTCTACCATGGACAAGGGCATGGACATACCACGGTGCCCTATCCCTTCCATCGTGGTTGATGGGGAAGGAAGAATCCACGGATTGTTGAAGTAAGTCTTGTGAAATGATGAAACTTGAAAAATCTCAAACTTATGATGGTCGGATATGAACTTGACATCACCTTGAGGAGGTGGGTAATCGAAAGTACCCATCAAAGGTGGGCACAAACCAACCCCTATGTTGATGATGCCCGGTTGAGGATTATCAATCATCGGGACCATGGATGCCCCCAATGAAGGGTCAGGTCGGGATAAGAAAAATTGATCAATGGTCACGATCTGGCCCTCATGTGGAAACAACAAGACCCAGAAAACTGTAGTGACCACTTCCTACATGGCATAGGTCCAACTCCTACCTAACAAGAGATTGTAGTCAAGGGATGTGTCGACTACTTCTACCTCGACGCACACGGTCTTCCCTCCTAACTGCACAGGGAAAGAGGGGATGATGCCATGTGGTTGGAACGAATGACCTTCAAAAGTGGTAAGAAGAGTAGGTGACAGAGACAAAACAGGTTGGCCAATGACCTTCCAACATGCCAACGACATGACGCATGTCGAGGCACCCTCATCAACCACCATGTGGAAAATGTTCCAAGTAAAAGTTTTCGTGGGGTAAGCCACTACTATCTGAAATGATACATGGTAAGGGAGACGAGGTTTTAAGTTGGTTGTATCCAACATGATTGTACCCAGATCACAAGTCTCGGCAGATCCTAAAGCGGCTAACAAAGCTTTCCTCTAGGAAGGGCAGCTTTGGAGGACCTCCAAAGTGGACATCGCACAAGGGGTTTGAGGCAAATCCTCCACCACAGAATAGTTTTGGGTGGCCCTTGCATTTGGGTTGTGAGAGGCTTTCTTGAACGCACCTTTTGGGATGCGTGTCATTGTTTCACCCAAAGTCTTCTCGATCTGGAGAGGAAGATATGGGATTTCATCTTCTTTACCTTTCTTAGAGGTGCTTGGCTTATTGTAGTCATGTGCTCTAATCGATATAAAAGTATCACCTTTCATCATATACACATTCGCGGATGCAGGATTGTTCGAAGATGGAGAGGGTCCTTGACTGCCCCCTTCTGCACTTGTAGAGGCTTGGGTTAGGTTTTTCCCATGTTGAAATGGATTCGTTAACACAGCAGGTTGTTGTTGTGACACAAACTTTTGGGCCTCTGCAAGCCGAGGGCACTGGTGGGTCGGGTGGTCTTCCACACATAGGTTACATGGATACTTCGCTTTCATTTCTCAGTGTTGCCCCTGCCAGCATTATTAGTGGGTTTCTTATCCCCCTTACCCTTCTTACATTTTTTTTTCTTTCCATCAGGCTGCTGGGTGGCCTTCAGATTTGTCGATTGCACACTATTTACATCCGACGTTTGGGTAGGGGGAGCAGTTGAAATAGTAGTTTGGTTGGCCGCTATGTGTTGTATAGACAATTGCTGCAATTGTTTTGTCAGTTGTTCAGTGGGATTTGTTTGTGTTGAACCTATAATACCATCGGCATGTGGTCCAACTCTCTATCTAGTTTTATCAAGTATGGATCGTGATGCATCTGGAAAAATATCGTATAGTAAACTAGACTGAGAATAAATTAGCTCAATTTGTTGAGCTCTCATGATGGAATCTTCTTCAGAAAACACTCCCTACATTGCGACGTCTTTGGATAGTTGTGGGACCAAAGACTTGAGGAACCATTCAAGCAGAAATGTTGGTGGGATTGGTACCTTAATCAAACTCTTCCAGCGTCTCCATTCTCGGATGTGATCAGAGATACAGTCCACTTTTGTCTATTTGAAATTGGCCAACAATTCTATGTCGATGTCGTATCTCACAGGTAATTGGAAATGGTTTAGGAATGCCATTGCCAATTCTTCGAAGGAAGAATATCTTGAGCAGTCGAGCTCGATGTACCATTTCGTAGCACTCCCAATGAGAGGGCGTTGAAACAATCGCAATTGTACGGAGTCATATTTCAACAAATTAGACGAGCACCAAAGATGGAAGGTGATCACATGATCCCCTGTATCTTTGTTAGGCTTGGCTTCAAACTTTGGTATGTCCGAAGGCAATTTTGTTGGCATAGGGGGCCAATGTGGATCATGATAGATGGGGTCATTCAACAACCTTGTCAAGTCTAGCAAATGTAAGGTTGCCAAGAAAGGTAGTTTTGGTTGTTGTTGATGATAACCATGGAAAAAGAGGCCTAGAGTTTGACTGGCACCAGGTTTCCAGGAAAATTTGGGTTGTTGGCCGAGGTTCTGGTAAAAACCATGGCCATGACTAGCATATGGATTTTGCATTTGAGGAGACATCATCGGCTGATTCCTGAAATAGGACATAGATGGTTGGGCGTGCATTACATTTGGAGGAGTTTGGGAAGGGTTGCCTGATGTCGATCCCATGGGCATAGGTATTGCACCTTGCCTGTGGTTCCATTGGTTGTGAAAAGAATTGCCCCAGATCGACATTCCTGACGAGGGAACTGATCCTTGCCAAGAATTCCAAGGTCCTGAAACGGAAGAAGTTCCTGGGTTTTCCCCTTGTGCAGGAATAGTACCTTGCATAGGATTAGGTTGGCCATAATCAGGGTTTCCCCCAGTCGGGAAAGAAGCTGACGAGAAAGCGTTGTTACCAAACGCACCGATCAAAGAAAATGGTGTTGACCCTACCGGCATATTATGATAAGGTGGTCCTTGACTCCCTACTCCAAGTGAACTATGGTGTGTGTTTGGCCTGGTGGATTGTTGGTGGGTACCACTGAGTGAAGGGGATGAAGGAGGTATATGACCTCCCCCATAAGGGAAAGTGTTAAAAGGAGTTGAAGTGCCCCCCATGGGTCCTTACAAAGGAGCGTTATATCTCCCTGTCCCCAGACCTAAAGTCTGTAAAGTGGAGTAGGATAGTACAGGGCTTGTACTTGATCTAGGCATCCTGTATGAGAACGAAGGGCCTATCGCACTATGTGTGAAAGGAGCAGTGATCGCCATCAAAGATAGGATCGGACCACTGCTCAAGGTAGAGGCAGTCGAGACCATGGTGGCTCGAACTGATGACAATGGGTTAGGAGGTGGAACACCCCCTATGGTGACAGCCATAGTGGGAATAGAATAATTCCCAGAAGAAGTGGCGGCATTTGTTTCCATTGCTACGTGTGACACTGTCTGGCGCCCATAAGGATAAATCTGTATGATGATGGGCACCGAAAGATCAGTGGTTGGATTTTTGGGTGGACCGAGAGCTTCCGCTCTAAGGTCTGAAATAGTTGGTTCCTCCATATGTTGGTTGGGCATGGTTTCCTATGACCCGGTCGCTTCAGAAGACCCTTGTTGGTCGAGATTTCACCTTAGCGGTGGTGGGGGTGGCTCCATTGTAACCAGCAGTAGGCCAAGAAGCCTTCATGATCGATGGAGCTCATGATCCTCCACTATGTGAGAAGATCAAAGACACACTAGGGCCTTCTATTCATTCAAAAAAAACATACACTAGAAAAACGACCCTACAAGATAAAACGATCAAACACTAAACTAGTTGAAAGAACAGTTACAACAACCAACACTAGAGAAACTTACCGGTGCAAGTGAAACTCAAACATGAAGCACCCTCTGAGTATACTCTGCAAAGCATGGCCTGATGTTTGTCCTAGGTACCATGGTATACCCCCGCAATCACCTGTGTATGTCTCTAAAAAAGATAGGCAACTAGGTTGCCAGTGCGGGAACAGTCACCAGGCGGGTACAGTCAACAGTCGGGTAGACCACAATGAGTAGGGTATCGATCTTGAAACCTGTCAATGGTATCGAAAGCAAGTGGTCTGGAAGACAAATGAGGACCTTGAATGGATTTGAGACCCACAAAGCTCCATGGCAAATGCAATCGACGGAATCCTAAGACAAGCCCTCTATATGTGTTCTCCACTACAATTTGTTCGGCTTTGGAGGGGTTATCTCCGCTACCTTTCCGCACGCGACCTCGTGTTTATCCCCTATGTTAGACGGGGTTCCTGGATAAATTTCATGATACTGGACTTTTAACACTCCCTAGCACAGACTCTTATGTATGTTTTGCAGCCTTGAAGAGTTTCCTCTCCAACCTAAATCAAGGCTCTAGCCTAGACTAATTGATGGACCCTACAAACATAAAGTCTAGTTGATTTTAATTAATCGTTAATTTTGTATGGATTGTCTTAATTCAAAGGTTATGAAAGTGCAACTAATGATGTTTTAGAGATGAAAGAAAAATAAACAAAAAGATGGAAACAAAATAACTTCTTCTTGACACAATTCTTAATCAACTTTTCAAACTAAAATTTTTTCCAAGATCTTTGAACAACAAACTCAAAACAGTATTTCGCTTGACTATGAGCTACTTATTTTCCTAAGTAAACAGCCAAGAACTTATGAAAGAAAAACTTTTCCTGGTTATCAATGCAAACCAATAACTACTTAACCAAACAAAGAAATAAAAGATTTTTTTTTATTTGAATTCTCACAAAGCAAAAAGTAAAAATATTGACAAGTAAAGACCAAGAAAACTTCTGGCCTAAGCACAAATCGCAAAGAGTCACTTTAAAAATAACACACAAGCAGATTAAAATGGACTCTCACACTTGTCTAAAAACTCTATAAAAGGAAAATTTTGAGGAAAACTTCTTAATGAAAAAGAAAGCTATTGTTGTGATCAAACCTAAGTTATTGACCACTATGACAGAGACCAAAAAACCTGAGAGGTATAAACTCTTGTCAAAGAAAAGGATGGTTGCCTCTCCTTAAACAAAAAGTTTTCTCCACAGGCACGCTATTGACAGTTCAACAGCCAGTGTGTGCACGCGAGATGTGCAAATTCAAGGCACGTGTACACGCATGCAGACCTTAAGCAGGCTATGTGTACTTCTGAAACTCTTCAAAAATGAAAAGACAAGCAATCAAGCACTGGAAAAGACTATTGATATTGAGAACTAGAATCTCTTGAAGACTCGGAAACTTACTTTGTCAGAAAAAAGAAAACAATTCAAGGAAAATTTCATGGAACAAAACCAATCTGAGGTGGAACCTAAGCTATAAAACTGCAAACACAGAGACCAGAATGAGTTCTAGAAAACCCCTGAGAAGGATCACTTCTGACAGGGGAGAGGATGGTTGCCTCTGTAAAAGAAATCTTCTGAAATCATACACGCGACTGACACTTCATCAACTAGCATGTACACATGGGTTGTGTGAAGGTAGGGTGCAGGTACACGCGTGTAGGCCTTATACAGGCCGCGTGTACCTCTGTGTGTCCCATAAAAGAAATTTAGCCAAGCAAAGAAATAGAGATAACTGGTATGGAAGACCAAAATCTCTATTAGCTCAGACTTTTGCAGAAACTTTAAAAATAAGGAATGAAACCAAATTATTTACTTTTTTTTTTTTTAAATACCAAAGAACAATATTCCCAGAAACCCTAGAGATCCCCAGTATGGTCGCCAATTCTGTTGTGGGTGGGAATCCCTCCTACGGACTTAGCATTTAAGGGCTCTAATCATGCATGTAGAAAATTACCATTTCAAAGGCCTTTACTTTTTCCTATTCTCCCAACAAAAAACCCCACATTCATGCAATACAAAGGTGTAAATGAGATTCAGTGACTCTACCTTAACTCCTTTGTTTGATGTCGATCCCTTTTCTTTCACTCACTCTTTGATTGCAAGCCTCCTCCCAAAGATAACCTGCATTCACACATGAACAAACAAAAAGTTGCGAACATGCATTTCATATACTAATTGATGGGTTAGTTGTGACAATATCATAAGATAAACATTCAACTTGAACACATGATATGGCAGGACAAGAAAAGTATTTATTTTTGTATTAATCTTCACAAGAGTAAACTTACAATATGTAGTCGGCACTGCTCCTTGAAAATGGTCCTGGGCTCCTCTTCAACTGTCCTCCAACTGCTTTTTTCTATACTTCTTTTTGCATAAGGATGGCTAAAGGTTGGAACAAGGGGAATGCTCAATTGGGTATAGTCTCTTTACTATGATTTTCCTCCTTTCAAATGGAACCCTTACCCCTTCTTTTATAGGCTAGAAGGAGCTAGGTATTTGGTCAAATGACCGGCCATGCATGGCAGAAAGGTTTAGTTAACTTGCCCAAAGCTATGTGTTTCTTCAGCAACTTTCCTTTTTCCGTGCTTTTGTAGGTACACACGGGCTCTATTGGGGCAGCTAGCGTGTACACATGTGCAGTAATGGAGCAAGGTGCGTGGGCCTTTATAAAGGGGCTTTTTAAGAAGAGTTGTTCAATAGTGTTTTGGCAAAGAAGGAATCTAAGATGGCCTAATGCCAGGTAAGTATGTCTGGTGCAAATTAGGGTTATAATAGGGGAACATATAACAAATTGAAAATGAAGAAAATAGGGGCGTGTAAAATCTTATAGAAGTTTGAGGCAAATTCTTATGAGATAGAACTACCGGATGATGTGGGCATATCACCCATATTCAATGTAGCATACATGTATCCTTACCAAGAAGATGAAGCAGGAGGAGCAAAAGATTAGAAGGCAATTTAGTGGGTAAAACAAATGGCTGTAGCAGAAAGGTCACAGATGGAAAAGATCATGGATCAGAGAGTTAGCAAGAAGACCCAAAGGAAGATGTATTTTGAATACTTGTTAAAGTGGAAGGGACACCCAATTGAGGATGCCAGTTGGAAAATAAAATTCGATATTCATAAGCATGGAAAGATAGTGCAGGAACTCATGGACTGGAGTCCATGAATTGTTCAGCCAGAGGAGTATGATGAAGGAGCATCACTAGCAAAGCACGAATGGAGAATGGTTGGATATGCACCAGCGCGCATTTTGAGGGGATTTTCAAATTTGAAAGAAGACACATTAATGTAATATCTAGAAGGATGTATTTGCTTTAAATGATTTGGGGAATTGTAATGTAGATCTAGAGCATTGCTCTTATCTGTCAGTTTGTGAACATTTATTGTAATAAATGATAAGTAGATAGTAGTCTTTAATTTGATAAGATAGCTTAGAGTAGTAGGAGGGAAAAACTCAAGAAGACTCTCTCATATGGTATTGTAATATAATTCTCATTGTAGTTGATATAGGGAAGAGAGTAGAGAGGATTGTATGAAAAAAAAAAAGTTGTCGTTGTTGAAGACCATGTACAGAATCACTTGAATTAATATAAGAATGCTTTGGTCCAATTTTATGGGTATTATGATTGTTGTATTCATCAATTGAATGGTATGTTTACATTTTGTTTACAGTGTCTACTATGCATGTGCTTTTATGCTCAATGAATGTGATTTCATGTTGAATGTATGATCCTTTGAGAGGTGTATAAGTTTCAATTGTTTCTCTTCCTGAGAATTTATGCAAGGAGAGCAATGAAAGTCCACAAGGAGTGCATTGACATATTCTGAGTTTACCTCGAAAAAATCAAGGGAGATACCATGAAATTTATACCAAAAGAAATGCAAAGGCAGCACAGATCCATGCAAGGTATGCACTGGCCAAGTTAAGTTTAGACTTATCCAACCCAAGAAAGAGGTTGAAGAACTTTTGTTGTGAGGAGTGCACAGATTTGGGGGTTCCAGATAGCCAAAGGTCATCATAAAATTCGTAAGGAGTGCAAGCAGGATTCTTGAGAATCCTTGATCTGCAACAAGAATCAAGCTCAGGAAGGATAGAGTTGTCAAGAGTTCAAAGGAAGGATGAGGGTTGAAGTCACCTCATGAAAAACAAGTTCAGAAGGATTGACGTAGAGTTTGATAGAGGAAACCCATCAAGAATCTCAACAGATGGTAGAGATCGCTGGAGGAGAGAGGTGATGACATTCGCGAGTCGTTAGATCCAATGGAGTCACGAGAAATATAAGAGTCGAGACTCATTCAATACTTTGAAGCTCAGGAGGAATAGTTCAGACCATCGATTTGAGAGCAGATCTAACCGTCGATCCCTTTTGTTGGGAAGAAGAGTTTGGGTTTCGAGAGAAGAAAGGTGAGCGGTCTCTCGACATCGCGAAGTGAGAAGTCTCGAAGTTCTTAGGAGTTGGACCTTAGGTCATAGCCGGAGGTCATATCGTTGGAAGTTAAAGGAACAGATCTAGCATCATTAGGCTCTTAGTTTGGAATTCGGGGACCGGGGGAGTCAGGGTTGGCTTGCAGCAAAACACCCAAAGTCTGAGATCACGAAGCATCTTTTGGATAGGCATGTGGTCACAATCGGTGGTCACATGGAGGAAGCTTACAGTCGGTGCTAGTTCGCGCGGGTGAGGTTTCGCGCAAGGACCTATGGATTTATTTTGTGGAGGTTCCAGCAGGGACCCGAAGAGCTACTCCATCTCAAAGAGTTTGAAGATCCATTGACCGAGAGGTCAGTAGACCCCATTGATGTGGGGAAACTGCATCAAGAACACACCTAAATAAATCTAAAATCCAATGCACACAAATAGGATATAATGGTTGAAGGAACCTCCCAAACTAAAGAAGGTATGCCTCTCCCAAGAGGGGATGAGACTCCTGAACAATAGAGTGGAGGTAGTAGAACCAGTTATAAGGACCCTCATAAGCTTCACAGTGCAGTCAGTCAAATTCCTTCGAAGAGAAAATCCTCCATAAAGTATGTGTGTTGTATGATCCCTATCTAACTCAGGGTACCTACAGAATAACCCCTGCAAGTAACCTATGTGGCTACCTAGGTCAACCAGCTAAAGTCACCATGATATAGCCAATGCTCAGGCGAGCAGTCGCAAGTCCAGTCCACCGTATGGGTAGGGTAGCAAAGCCAGAAATATCGAAAGCAACGCCTCTCGAGGAGGTAAAGGAACTAGAAAAAACCCCATTTATGAATAGAACCCCAGAAATATCTCTGATGCTAGGTTGGTATTAGAGGGATATATCTTCAACCAACTTCACGCGACCTCATGATTTAATCCAGTGTGAATGGAGCCTCCTGAGGACACCAATTACATAATGGGTTTAACCTCTCCCTGGTTAGACACATACATTGAGTTTTATCGCCTTGGAGAAGTTTACTCACAAAATCTTATTCCAAGGCCCTAGTTCCTACACTTGTTTGTGTACCCTAAAAAATAAAATTGTTTCTAATCAATTTTAATTATTCACCATTCATTTTAATGGCTTCTTCTTACTCAAGAGGTGCAATCGTGAAATGAATACCATAACAGCTCGACATAAAAGAAGCAAATATAAAAACACTGCTAATGACTAGTCTTGATTTTTAAAGATATGGTATGCTTCTAAATGTTGTTATACGAAAGAAAACTCTATAATTTTAATGAAATGCAATCTTTCCTAACATGCCAAAACTAATGTAATATATCCAAAAGTGCAAATGTGCTAGATAAAATGCAAAAAGAAAAACATTTTTGCATTTTCAATATATCGAAATGAAAATGAAAGGACCGAATAAACAACCTCCAAGCAGACCCTACTGCAAGCACAAAGAGACAAGCCAAGTAGGACACTAAGAAGTGACTACCCAAACTAGAATGCAAGGAAAACAAAACGATAAAAATGACATGAAATGATTTTTCCTGAAATATCCACCAATAACGCAGCTTCCTATCACTCTGTAGGCACCCAACAGTCAATACAAGGACCCAAGAAGTCCCAGCAACCAAAAAAACTCACCTAGAAAACACTAAACTCAACCAAATAGAATCAGAAAATAGTGAACGTGATTGTTCAGGGAATAGAGGCATATGTACGCACCCTAAGAACTGGAAACGCGCGTATGTACGTGATTGTCAAGGGAAAACCCATGTATGCCAAAGAAGACACTGCCATGGCAAGGTTTGGGCCAAGAAAATCATATGCAAAGAAAAATAAGGTTGTTAAGAAACATGTGACACAGAAAATCAGGCAAACAGAGAGAAATGAAGGAGAAAAATCATCCAATACCCCAAAAGGGAGATATTCCCCATTGGAGTCTTCAATTTTGTTACGAGGAAAATCTCTATGTAAAGGGGTAAACCATAACATACAGAAAGACACCGAGAAATCAACTCTAGAATCAGGTATGCTAGATAAATGGAAATGTTAACAAGAGAAGGATAAGTTCCTACCTCATCCAGACATCTGAAGAAGACCTCGACTGAGCTCACAACTGAAAGCTTGATGCCTGCAAATTTTCCTCAACAATAAAGATATACAAGCATATAGAAATTATATATAAATTTAGCATATAAAATAGCATCATACATTAAAATGTATAACAGATATTCCAATGGAAAGTAGTGTAATTATTTGTGACATATAATTGGATGAGAAAATAGTATTTATATTAATGTAATCAACATAAGTACATAGGTGAAAAACTTTTGTAACGGAACATATCGGAATCAAGAAACTAAGTCCCTCCAATTGGGCCTTCACCACTTCAATCCTCCACAAAGGCAAGCTCACAAGTAGTAGGATTCAATGAGGTTATCCATATCAAGATAGGAAGATATTGGGGGTTGAACACAAAGAGTTCAAACTTTCAAGCACAAAGGGATGCAGACTCAATATGAAGTGAAGTTTCTCCAAAGTTTCTTTGCTCTCAACTATGTGTCTGTTCAAGGCTTGTATATGGCTCAATTTATAGCCTCCAAATGGAATTGAAAGGTCAAGTCAGAGTGTTTCCAGTATATGGAAGGTCAAGGATCATGGATCTCGTGACATGGCATGGAAACTCGACATATTTTTTTATTTTTGAGCAAAAAAACCGATGTATGTGGGTTATAAAGGAGCAACCTACATATACGTGAGCTATCTAATTGTGACCTGTGTATATAGGCAAAACTTTGTATTTTTAGTTCTGGAGTGAAAAAAATGGGGTAATGTGAGTCTTCAAATGGTAATGGAAGGCCATCAAAGAAATATGCATGGAGTGTGGAAAAAATTGCTATAACAATTTACTATTTCATTGACTCATAGAAAGTAAGTTGCTATGTTTTCGTCTTCATTCATCTTCAATTGTTCAAACTTAGATTTGAAAATATGAAGTTTAGCTTCCTTAACTTTCTCATCTCCTTCCTAGATATTTTTCAGTTTGTCCCACATTTATTTTGTGGAATCATAGTACATAATCTTGGTATGTATTGATTGAGTCAAACCATTCTCGATAGTGTTTATATACCTTGAATCTTTTTCTTCAAGTTTCTTTTCATCTTTATCTATCGGGGGAGTGTTTGATGCTTTGTATCCATCTATTATTGATCACCAAACATCGAATATGTGTTCTTGTATATATATCTTCATTCTTCTGCTCCAGAAAGCATAGTTCTCACCATCAAACTGTGGTACCCCAATCTTAGCGTAATCCATGATTTCCTTCCAGTTGTTAGACTGCTTCTTGAAGGACCTGCTCTGATACCAATTGTTGGATTACTGAGATGCGTGGTGAATCAGTAATGAGCAATTTTATCACTTTTAACCACAGTATATTCTTCAACAATATTCACCAGCTTATCATTAGAATTCAATATATCATCAACAGTATAATCATAAATATAATCACGTCACAATAGATATAGATTACACCATAATTTACATGGAAACCCAAGTGGGAGAAAACCACAGAATGATTTTCTTATATATCAAAAGAATACATTCATTGGAAGCACCAACTTCCTGATTCTCCAGCTATAACTGGAAGGAGGATCCAACCCCCTATTCTTAGGCTTCAACTTGAAGGAAGCTACAACTCCCTAAATTATCTGGCTCCAACCAAAAAGAGGCTACAACCCCCTGAGTTATCTGACTCCAACAGAAGGTGGCTACAACCACCTATCCTTTCCTCCTCCTGCCACCCTGAAATATAAGTGTAGACCAACTGTCACTACCACAATGGTTTCCATTGTCACTACCACTACCATTGTCATTTTCATTTCCATTGTCACTATCAATGTCACATCAACCTATAAACTCTCAACCTATCACTATATCCAACATGTGTTCTTTTACCATACCGTGCATCAACTATCTACCAACATGTGAATTATAACATGCATTAGTCATAAACCATAACACCAACCATGAATACAGCATGTACCATATCATCAATTAAGTATCTCAAAGAACCAATGCATGTCCCTCATGCATATGCCACCATACAACATGAACTCAAGGATATGAACTATAACAACCATGTCATATACTGAACCAGATGTACGAGTGCTCCTCACTTAGCCAAGAAACCAAGATATACCTTATCCAAATACCAAATCAATCATACCAAGTATACCTCAAGCATACACCATATCATGACAAAAAGTGATCCGAAAAGATCTTTTAATGACTATGGTTGAGTTATTAATTTCATGTGTTAATTAACCATTCAGGAAACTTAATGAAAGAGGAAGAAGATAGGAGAATATATCACAGCCATGAACACATATACAGAACTAAAATGAAGCAATAAGAACAGCAAACCATAAGAAGAGAAGTTGTTGTAGGTGAATCCCCCTACGGACAAGTGGATTCCCTCTTGGTCTCTAGACTCCTAAGGCCAGTATAGAAAAGTGCTTAACATGGACACTGACTTCCTTTTAGATCTAATCAAGCTAATGAATGAAAGAGAAGGAGAAAGATATGTACCTTATTAGCGACGTTTGTCCTTGCAAAGTCCAGGCTGAGCTTCGATCCTGAGCTCCCTGATAAGTCATGTAGGACAAACAAAGATACAATGGACTTCCTACTCTACTGAGATTATCTCACATATAGATCCATCTACTGCAAACAAACTCATATGGAACAAGCATAAGTTTGAAAGAAACAGACCAAGCATTGATTATTAATGAGAACAAGTAAAAGTACTTACAATCCTTTGAATGAAGGTGCAGCAGCTTCTTCCAGTTCTCCTTGTCCAACCCCTTTTCTCAAGTAATATACATTGATTGCTTTAATGACATATCACTCATGAGATCATAAGTTTCACATCTCCAATATTTTCCATGTTCATACCACTTGCAGGATCATAAGTTTCGTATCAATCTCTAGTCTCTCCTCCCCTTTCACCATGAGAAGACCTCCTTATATAACCTTGGAGAGGTCCAACCACTTGAGATATATTTTGGATAAGTTGAGGATTCCTCTCCTTCAGTTGAGGATCCTCCCTAAGATCATGCCTTGACCATCTATTTGAATCCAACCACCTATTGGAATTGAGGGATTCTTCCCTGATTTATCTCAACATACCCAAAACTTGCTCAGAAAAGGGTAGCGCTCCCCCAAAAGGGTGCACAGGGCACTCAAACACTCCCCCAAAGAGGCTCAGGGAGCGCCAGCACTCCCTGACATTGGGTAGGGGAGCGCTCCTCTCCAAAATCCAATTTTTAGTGGTTCTTTTAGTGGAAAAAGGTTTGTACTCCCTATCAAGTGATCTCTCTTCTTCAAAACTAGTCTTTGAGGTGTCTTAAGTGTCTTTATGATGTCATTAGAGGCATGACATAGGCAATATGGAAGTATGATGTTTGTGACACTTGCAACACTTATAGTCAATATGCGACACATGCGACACTTACAACACTTGTAATGACGACACTTGCAACGCTATCAAAGTGAGTAATTTTGAGGTGTAACAGATTGCCCCCCAAAGTACAAAGTTAGAAGACGATGATGACTGAAGTACTTTGTAGACTTTTTCAAGAAAGGGTATGGACACAGAGAGGCTGGAAAAATCTGCACACAACCATCAAACAAATATTATGACATGTTCCAAACCTAAGGCAAGAATACTTATGCTTGAGTGATAAAGACTTTTTAGATATGGCTGCCATAAAATACATTGCGGATCCATAATTATATTGACAAAATGGTATAGCCACTACATATACAATGTGGATCTATACTCCTATGACCTGAACTGATCATAGACACGAAGAATACATAGTGGATCTACGAGATGAAAAGACATAGCCACGACCAATACAAGGGGGATCTATGTAACAGTATATGTTTCATAGTCCAAAAGAACTCCTTGGAAACCTAGGCAAAGTATACATAAGAGTGAAAACTCAACCCAGGGTCTTCTTACCGATCCCGATGCAGTATGAATCTAACCATGTCAATAGATGTCTTGATGTTGAACATGGCAGAAACCACTTGATTACCAATCAATTATGTAAATCGTTAACAAGCATGAAGGAGATCACCATTGATGTCAATGATTCCCAAGGTACTCTAGTACGTCCCGACGAATGTGAGTAGATGAGATGAAGTTGAACATCCATGGAATCATCTGATCAGGGGTCAATGATTTAAACCCATTGTCAGATGCGAGGAGGCCTTCCATTGAGGCATGCAGGTCCCAAGGTACTAACTGGTTTCTAAGTCTAGCTCCTAGATAATGTGCTGGAGTCAACAGGAATAGACTTGTCGAGGGAGGTCCTTGATGTATCCCCCATTAACGACATGAAATGGTCACAAAGATGTAATTGGTAGATAAAATGAACATGGACTGACATGGGTATTGAAACAAAATATTTGTGATGGTTGACTCTCGAGGCAGATACTTCCCTTGAACATTGAGGCACAACAGCAGAAACTTGACATGGACCAAAACACGATAATGCAGTGGATGTTGTGACTTTCATTTGGTGACCCAAAGAAGTAAAAGAAACTCAGAGGATTAGCTCAGTGCAGAGGTTCAGTGGATTAAAATGTGTGAAAAGACAAAGTGTCATGTTCAAGGGCGACCGTAAGAGTTACTGGTAGTGTTCTCAAAAATTGTTTGGCTTGCTTCTTTCAATTTTTCCCCCATCCAGATAGATGAGTACCTCTTTTTAATTTAACGAGCTCGAGGAGGGTAACACATGCTCGATGTAACTCACCTTCGGTAAGTCCCTTTTCCTTTGTTTAATGAACTGGAAGAAGTAAGGTTTCGGTCTCATATGAGCCCTTCAATGTATGATTGTTTAACAAGTCCAAAGAAGGTAAAATTGGTTGTTTTTCATATTTAGAGAGTCTGAAAATGACTTAAAGATGACTCCAATGTTGTCCTTTTTCGTAATGTTAGTCTTGCAAGGACAAAAAAGAGATAAATTATCTCTCAAAAGATGCCCTTTCAAACCTTTTAACGAGTAGGAAAGGAAGCAAGATCACTCAAAAATCTTTTCATGTTTAGAGAGTCTGAAAAGAGCTTAAAGACGACTCCATGGGGTTAATTTTTCGTATATCCATGCGGGTCCGAAAAAGAGATAAAAGTTTACGCGGTTGCATTCTCATGTATTTACGAGCACGAGAAAGAACAAATACTAAGCTTGGTATGCCCCCAGCTTGAAAGCTGGGGGATTAACTCCAGAATGATCATCAAAGGTTGGAGACATGCCCTCCAAGCTTCAATTCATTCACCGACTTTGAGGTTGTCACCAATTTCTCTACTAGATGGAGAAAAATATAAGGGTGGATGAAATGAAGCTTCAAAAGAGGTGACTGTTTCATTTTTTAATGAGCTTGACACGGGAAAATAACTATTCTCAGGGCTCCTGGTTCAATCCCTGGATTGTTGTTTCATTTTTTAAAGAGCTTGCTATAGAGAGGAAAACTATGCTCAAAGCTTCTGTTTCATTTTTTAACAAGCTTGCTACAGAGAGAAAAACTATGCTCAAATATTTTGTTTCTTTTTTTAACGAGCTTGCTACAGAGATGAAAACTTTACTCATGACCTCTTCTTGATCATGGCTTCCAAGAGAATAACGCACTGGAAGGACACCATGTCAAGGGACAAAACTCAGTCATGGCTTCCAAGAGATATTCACTAGATGGAAGAAAATCACTCTAGAAGGAACACATGTTGAGGGTCATGACAGGGGTAAGGAGATCAGGCTCCAATATCCCTACCAAAGAGATCACCATTTCAACGACTAGATCCAAATCATCGGAAGTCGAAGGCATGGGATACGATGGAAAATCGACATCAGGAGGGGAGATAGAGTGTATATCTTCCTGAATTTCTTCATGAGGGGGAAGAAAAGAGGATCAATGATGGTTATCATCCCGAGGTAGCTTGTCAATGCTCAACATTTCCATAATAGATTCATTCGAGGGAAAAATTGGGGAAATGTAGTCGATCGCAAATGACAAAGAACTTAACCGTGATGGCATCGAGTAATTGTCGAGTGCCAATAGATGTTGGTCATCCGAAGAGGGAGAAGTGGATTGGATAGAAACGTATGATGTTTCGGCTAGACTAAGTGGCACGATGTCAACTAGTTCATCGAATTCCAACAGACTAGGTATAATCCAAGGGTCAAATGATTCCAAATATTAATAAGCCGTGGTTGAAATCATATCGACGATGGAAATATGATGTGTAGTCAATGGAAGTGGTGTAGGGAAGGTACCCATGAGGCTAGAATATTTCAGTAAGACAACACCGATGCTTTCATACGTGATCTTGTGGTCTCCTAATGTTGTTGGTAGCAGGAGCGTAAGCATCAGTCGTGCAGAAATCTAACTGATCAACAGTGACAATTTTTCCCTGATGAGGAAATTGTACACATCGAAAGACCGATGAGGCAACGACAGTCATAGCATAAACCAACTTCTTCCAAGTAACAAGTTGTAATCGAGGGGGGCATCAACCACCTCGACATCAATAGTGATAGTTTTTCCACCCAATTGGATGGGCAGGGACTGTAAAATCCCATGGGGATGTAAACCTCACCCATCGAATGCACGTAACATCGTTGGGGATTTGTTAAGTGCGGGTGATTTTAAACCTTTCCAACATGCTAAAGACATGACACAAGTTGAGGCTCCCTCATCCAGAATAGTTCGGTGGATTTGTTGATTGTGAACAACAACATCAACTTGGAAAGCAAGTTGGTGGGAGAGTCAAGACGTATAATTGTCCAAGTTAAACATGATATGGTTGGACGAATCAGGATCAGCAGTGCCAATAGCAGCCAAGAGCATTCTATGTTGACTGGGGTAGTGTTGTAGAACTTCTAACGCAGACATAGCACATGGTGCTTGAGCCAAATCTTCAACAATGTTGTAGTTTTGGGCGACACGTGAACTAGGATTAAAGGTAGACTTACGAATAGTTCTCTTAGGAGGGCGTAATATAGAGTCAAACGTAGGTTTCTCAATCTGAAGTGGTCCAGATGGAGGATTAACTAATGGAGGACTAACGGAGGATGGCGATGGATCCGGTAAAGTACCAGTACCGTTAGTGACCTTTCCTTTGTCAGGGTTACCTGGTGTGTCGTATGTCTTAGAGAGAGTGATCAAATTAATCCCATTAAACATATAAATATGTGCACTCGTCGAGGCCTCATCATGAGGATGGCTAGAACTGCCCCCAGGAGAGGGGGTTTGAGCAACCATGGATTGCTACTGTGGAAAAGATTGAGTAAGCACAGCGGGTTGTGAATTTCCATGGAAAATTTTGGCCACTTCATTACGATGTGGGAAGTCTCGAGTGTAGTGATCGTCACCACAAATGATACACGGGAATTTCAATTTCTGTTGTGGTTTCTTTTTGGTAGCAGATGTTTGAGCTTGATTTTTTTGTTGTTGATTGTTATTAGTATTTTTTTATTTATTTTTTGTCTTCTTCTTACCTCTGGATTGTTGTGAAGGGGAATATTGAACTACATTCACCTCAAAGATCTGATTTTGGGGGGAGATAGAGGAGAGTGTGGTCAACTGGGAAGTAGATTGAGTTTGGATGGAACCGACAATACTGTCCGCATGAGATGAGGATGACGGCTTGGATGGATCAGTATTAGCTTGAGCAGCATTTGGAAGCAAATCATACAAAGTACCATATTGTGAATAAACCAAATCTAAGTACTGATCTTGAGCAATGGTTTCTTCCTCGGTGACCACGCCACCCATAGCAACATCGTGAGCGATCGGGGGTAAAAGTGATTTAGTAAACCACTCCACCAATAATATGTCAAGAATGATTACTTTGATCATCCTTCGTCGTCGTCTCCACTCATGAATATGGTCAGAGATATGTATGGAGTCAGTTTGATGAAGGGAGGTTAAGAGTTTAGTACCCATCTCGTAGCGAATAGGTAGTTGAAAGTGCGTGAGGAAAGACATGGTAAGGGAGTTGAAATCATGGAAAGCACGTGGTAGTTCAATATACCATTTTTTTGTTGAGCCCGTAAGTGTTCGTTGGAAAAGACACAAACGTATAGAATCATACATGAGGGACTTTGATGAACACCACAAATGGAAAGTCATCACATGGTTATTTGGATCTTTGCCATATTTTTTGTCAAATTTTGGAATATCAGAAGGAAGTTTAGTTGGAATAATTGGCCAAACTGGTGAATGAAAAATAGGATCATTAGTTAACCGAGACAAGTTTGGGAGATCTAGAGTCGCAAGGAAAGGTAGTTGTCAGTTAATTTGTGAATGATACTAGTGTGGCATAGGAACACCAGTAGGACCATAAACTAGGTTAGGTGGATAGTTGTAACCAGTAGGTCCTCCTACATATGGTTATTGTTGACCAGGATAAACAGGATTCGATGATGGATGAGAAACATTTGCATAACCTGGTGGGTTCTGAGCATTATAATCCGGGTGATTTGCTTGCCCAGAAAGAGGATGAACATTGTGCCATTGAGGAGGGTAAGGAGTAGATCCCAGAGGCGGATACACATTATACCCATGGGGAGGATAAGGTTGTTGTCCTTGAGGACTCCAGGTGGTGTTTGGGATGCCGCTCGTATAAGGTTTTCCATAAGATGGTCCAGAAGGAACAGAATTTGATACTCCACCTTGTGGGTTATGATATGAGTGCCCCCCAACATGGGGTTGGGTAAATTTTCCTCTGGAAGATACTCCCCAGGATTTTGAAGGGTTTCCAGCAGACGAAGGTTTCCCCCCTGCCAGCGGTGGATTAACGACCGGGGTATGACTGGAAAAGGGAGGTTTCCCTCCAGGAAGAACATGAAAAGGGGGTTGTCCCTAGAGAGGGGTAGGCCCACCATAGGATGATAGTCTTCCATGAGGTATAGGTCCACTAGATGGTGGTTTCCCTCCAGTTGGTTGTATTTGGTTGGCAAGGGTCTACATTCTCGGGTGAAAAGATGTCCAAGCAAGATCGTGCGGAACATGTGGATTTGTAGAGTAAAAGTTTGTAAAAGTGGGAGTAGGGATTGAAGTGCCTTGGTAATGAGTAGAGGTGATGAGTCCAGCATTAGGATAGACTTTTGTTGATGCAACAGTAGGGTTAATGACCTGATTGATGGGGTTATTCATAGTTTGACCAGATAGCACAGTTTCAACAGGAGTGTCATGAGGATTAAAAGGTTGTCAAAAGGATTTGATATGCTCATAGAGTTCATGTCCTGATGAAGTCCTCCATACAGAATGAGCAGGTGTGGGATTTGTATCTACTACAGTGGTAGGATGAATAGGCGTCCTATACTCATCACCAAAGGTTGGTTCTGTGGATCCCATATATGTTTTTGTAAATGCTCTCTCAGGTAACTGTGGGACCTCTTCGTCTATGACACTCCCAGGGGAGTCTAAACGAAGAAAAAGTGGTTTGAGAGGGGTTACCAACATAGATGTAGCATGAGGAGTGGGATTATCAACCATAACCAAAGCGTCTTCTGAATTGTCTAACAGAGGAGCAACAACACTCCCAGCATCAGATTGATTTTCTACCTCTCCATGGTAATTGTCTTCTAGAGGGTTAGGAGGTAAGGGTTGGTAGCCTTCCAGAGGCAGCCCTTGCATCCTACGCGATCGATGAAGACCTTTATCGTCTACAGGATCAATTTTGGAGAATAACAGTACACGTTGAAATTCTAGGGCCAACTAACAAAAAGAAACAGCATATGGTAATAAAATCTAGAAATCAAAACCAAGCAAACAAAACTTCTCTCTATGACCGTACTAGTTGGTGATGAAATCCAATGTCACATGATCAAGTCAAGAAGGGGATACGATATGGTGGAACATTTATAATGGCGACCTGCTTAACGAACTTTCACCTTGGTGCAAGCTTCCACGCAGTAATTGCGGATTTACCCTCTAAGGAGCCCAAGTGAGTTTGACCAATGTTTGTTCCAGGTACGGTGAGACTTCCCTTCACCATCACCTTATGTAAGTACCTAAGGATTATGGAAACTAAGGACACCAACTCGCAGTCAGCCCCTGGGTGGGTACAAGTGACAGTCTGATCCGAACGTATGGGCAGGATAACAAGTCTAAAATCAACTTGAGAGGCTCCCACACATAATCGTGGGTATACCTTCAAGTGACCCCCAATATAATATCTGACCACTACAAACAGTTGAACCATGGAGGGATAATCTCTGTAACTCACCCGAATACGACCTCGTGTGTAACCCCTGTGTGAGAGGGGGATCCCAGAAAGCCTATACGACAATTGGATTTGACTCTCCCTATCGCAAGATGCTAATGTTTGTTTTGAAAATTTTGGAGAGTTGTAATCATGGCCTAATCCAAAGTGTTAATCCTAGTCTAATGTTGGTGGAAGATCCTAAAAACAAAATGTTCTAGATAAATTTTAATTAGCGATGATTTTATGGTTGTTCTTTACTCAAAGGGTGTATGACAATGAAACTGATGGTATGATAACTCAATTCCCAAAAATGTACAAGAATATGATAAGAAATCTTTTCTTTCGATGAATTCCTATTTAAGGGAAGGAGAAAAGTTGTTTTCACTATCAAACACTAATATGCAATGTCCTCAATCAATTTGTTTCTCACTCAAATCCAATGTAATGCTAAAAAAATTTAGAAATGCCTTCTAATATCCAAACCAATCACTAAAATATGTCATTTTGCTTATATGTGAATGATAATCAGATGTAAGACTTCTAATGTCAATCAGACTTCAAGATTAAAAAATTAGAAGTAAACGTCACACAAACAAAAAATACACTCTCGTTGTGAATAAACAAGAAAGACAAAGGTAACCAAATTTGCAAAAAAGAACAAAAAAACCTCAAACAAAAGAGAAATGTTGGAAAACTGACCTCAAAGATCAAATGAAAAGGTTCACGGACCTTTGGATTTCCTCACAAAAGCTTCCACTCAGTCAAATAAAGGAAAACAAAATAGCAAGTTAACTCTAGGTCAACAAAGACAAAGAGTGACTTCAAGGCAAGGAAAGAACATGTCAAATTCCCAAACAAAAGAGGATGAATTCTCATGAATAAAGTGTTGAAAGCTAATGAAAAAGATGGACTGAGAGTATGATACCTTGAGAAAATGCAAAAGGCAAAAACTGAACTTAGAAACTGAAAACCTAGAAGATTTTTCACTGAAAATGGGGTAGTGCTCTGGTGTAAGGGGTACCAGAGCGCTCCAACACTCTGTTTAAGACCAATAGGTAGTGTTGGCACTCTGATAGCAAGGGAAGGGGAGCGCTCTACTGTAAAAGCTCAGAAAAATTCCCAAAAACTCAAAAAATCAAGGAAATTCAGTCAGTCAGGGTGATCATGATGAAATAAAGAGGAAAAGGTGAATCCCCCTGCGGACAAGTGGATTCCCTCTTGGTCTCTAGACTCCTAAGGCCAAGATAGAAAAATTCTTAACATGGACACTGACTTCCTTTTAGATCTAATCAAGCTAATGAATGAAAGAGAACAATAAAGATATGTACCTTATTAGCGATGTTTGTCCTTGCAAAGTCATGACTGAGCTTCGATCCTGAGCTCCCTGATAGGTCTTATAGGACAAACAAAGATACAATGGACTTCCTGCTATACTGATATTAGTTCAAATATAGATCCATCTACTACAGACAAACTCATATGGAACAAGCATAAGTTTGAAAGAAACAGGCCAAGCATTGATTATTAATGAGAACAAGTAAAAGTACTTACAATCCTTTGAATGAAGGTGCAGTAGCTTCTTCCAGTTCTCCTTGTCCAACCCTTTTGCTCAAGTAATATACATTGGTTTCTTTGATGACATGTCACTCATGAGATCATAAGTTTCACATCTCCAATCTTTTCCATCTTCATACCACTTACAGGATCATAAGTTTGGTATCAATATCTAGTCTCTCCTCCCCTTTCACCATGAGAAGACCTCCTTATATAAACTTGGAGAGGTCCAACCACTTGAGAGATATTTGGGATAAGTTTAGGATTACTCTCCTTCAGTTGAGGATCCTACCTAAGATCATGCCTTGACCATCTATTTGAATCCAACCACCTTCAGGAATTGAGGGATTCTTCCCTGATTTATCTCAACAAACCCAAAACTTGCTCAGAAAAGGGTAGCGCTCCCCCAAAAGGGTGCACAGGGCGCTCAAACACTCCCCCAAAAGGTTCAAGGAGAGCCATCACTCCCTAACAGTGGGTAGGGGAGCACTCCTCTCCAAAATCCAATTTTTAGTGGTTCTTTTAGTGGCAAAAGGATTTTACTCCCTGTCAAGTGATCTCTCTTCTTCAAAACTAGTCTTTGAGGTGTCTTAAGTGTCTTTATGATGTCGTTACATGCATGACATAGGCAAGATGGAAGTATGATGTTTGTGACACTTGCAACACTTATAGTCAAGATGCGACACTTGCAGACAATATGCGACACTTACAAAACTTGTAATGACGACACTTGCAACACTATCGAACTGAGTAATTTTGAGGTTTAACAGAAGTGATAACAGAGTTCGGCACAAAATTGCCTACATCTTTGGGCCTTTGTCTCAGTGGGGGAGGCTTCTTTATTTATGTTAAAAGCTCAAAAATACATCACAGCATTGCCATAGGGATACAATATTGATCTGGTCTTGTTCTTCCAGATCTCTAGAACCCATCAGAAGAAAGGGCACTCAAAACGGATGTCCAGAGCTCCCTGAAATGGCCCCCAAGCGTCTGCTCCTCAACATCTTCCCTACATCAAAATGGCTTTGGATTTTCTTTGCTTTAGCATAACTCTTCTCTGACTATTTTTCCTGGCCTTAAACAGGCTTGGTTTTTAATAGATCTGAAGTTGGTTATCCTTCCCCAACTTCCTCCCAAAATCTGGGATCAAAAAGAGCCCAATATCTCCCAAAAATGGGCCAAATCCTCCATTAACAGGCTTAAAAATCATAAAAAAATCCCAAACCATACAACAAAACCCACTCTGTAACAAAAATTCAACAATACACAGAGTTTCTCCCTAAATCAAGTGCGCGCCCTCAAATATTGGTTATATGCATCTAAAATTGGCCAAGCATTGGCCCTTAATTCGTGCTAGCCCCTGAATTTATGGGCGCATTCGATGGGACCTCCCTTATCCTCTCCCATGCGCATAAGGATACAGTTGAAGCCCCCCACTCCTGGATGTATGGGGTTTTGACAAGCAACCACGGGCTAGGGCTTAGCCCCAGCCCCCTCCCTTTTGCACCATACATAAGATTACACTTTAAATAATTTTATTGTGGCTTGTATAAACAAGCTTCACACATGGCACGTTGGTTGTTGGAAATTTCATAAATTTTGTGCTCGGTCATAGGTCATGGGTTCAAAACTCATGGACCCCGAAATTTTTGAAACTTGCCACACAACTGCTAACTAGTGCCACGTGGCTGACCATGACTGGGCCACGTCGCACCACCACATTTGCCCGAATATTGACAAGTGTCACTCTGCCATTGGTCCAAGTATGCATCATTTGCCCAGTCACATGTCACCACTACTTCTACATGTCACTTTGTTGATGTCAGCATGATGACATCAGCAAGACGTCATGCTGACATCATCCTTGACTTTTGCCAGTTGACCTGTTGACTTTTTAGTTGTTTGGGAAAATGATCATAGTGTGATAACTCTTGCATACAGAGCCCGTTTGAGAAAGTAAATATATGGCCAGAATCAGTGTGACGATCCGGTCGCAAGGAAATTGGTTTTGTCTGATTCCGAGAACTTTCATTTTTTAGCCTTTTTTGGACCTGAGAAGCCTCCTGGATCTTATTCTGGATCACACCTGTTGGGTATGTGTTATATTCTTTGCATGTGTGTGTGTGTGTGGGTGCGCTACAACAACTGCGTCTGGCAGTCCGTAATTTTTTTTTTGGGCGGTTATTTGCTATTTTTAGCGGATTTTGCTATTTTTAGCTGATTTGTAAATTAATCCYGGATTAAGGGATTAGGGTTTTGGTATCTACGGAATACCTAAAAACATTGTATATATTGTATGGCGAATGGTGAAATTCGATATAATGAAAAGAAAGGTTTTCCCGGTTGAGGGTTTCCGGTAAAGATCTCTGAGTATTCTGTGTATGAGCCATTGATTAATTTATGTATTGCTTAAGAATATATATGCATTGCTTTACTTCGCAGGTTTAAAACTTACAACACCTCCCCAGTAAGGACATTTTGGTCCCCAAAAGGTTACTGACCAGTCAACAAGCTCGGGATAGGCCACCCAGCTTGTCCTCTGTCTCTGAACTCTGTCCTGTGCACCTATCTTATCAGGATCCACTGTAACACAATCATGACAACTGACAACATATTGTTAGCCATTTGAACCTTGTCACATTTTATTGAAGCCACTATCATCCATGTAGACAAAATTACTAATTATAGTATCAAAAAGATTATTGTAAATGAGCTGATATACTTGTAATATTTGCACGACATGAGCTTACCTTGAAGAATCCTATGATTGATTTTCCATTCAACAATCATTTATTGTTCTTGCTTAAGATCAATTACTTCATTTGAAATAATTATTGGTTTGCTACTTTCTTGAACTGCCTTATTTAATTGTTCCATAGTTTGAAGTGTTTTATTTTCCTTAACATGATGATCATGAACCACATAATCTTGACCTACTTTGGTTAATTGATATTGATTCTTTTCCCTGTAGAAGATTGCCTTACAATCATATAAGTATGGACTACCTAAGACCATTCCACATTCTCTTAACAGCACTACATCACATGTTACTTCGTCCACATACTTAGATGAAATTGCAAATTTGATTGTGCATTGTTTTGTTATGTGCATTTGATGATGATTGTTTATCCATTTAAGTGTGTAAGGCTTATGATGTACTTGTGTTTTTAACCCCAATTGCTTAACAAATTCTTCTGAGATTATATTAGATTGATATCCACTGTCAATTAATGTGTCTATCTTAGTGTGTTGCATGATGGTCCTTATATGAAACAAGTTACTTATACAATCAATGCCTTCACCAATTTTACCTGTCATACCAACCAATGAGACCTTTGATTCATCCCCTGAATCTGATCCCAAGTTTGTGGGTCTCGTTGTCGCTGCCACTGTTTGCCTTCCCTTCTTTTCCTTGAACTGCTTTGGCCTCTTCTCGGGATGCAACTGCCAACAATGGTTCTCATCATGCCCCTCTTTCTTGCAATGTTTGCAAGAGGTATTCTCTTCCTCTCTCGCCACTGCATTTTCCTTTTTTCCATGCCACTTCCTCTTATCCTCTTTCCTTGAAGAAGATTCCCCTAATACAACTGCTTTCCCTACTTCAATATACGTATCTTGAACAGAAACCTCATCAAGGTTAGTGGGTCCAAACATGAATACAATATTTCTAATATGTGTAGTTAAACCTCCTATATACTTCATAAGGGTTTCTTGTGTATGTAAAGGGATATCTAACATCAATGCCATTTTTCGAAAGCCATCTATATACTCTTGCATTGTTTGTCCTTTTCTTAGTTTTAAATCTTTCCATTCTATTTGTTGTTCCTAAGTTTATACTTTAAGGATTTAAAGTATACTGTCAAGGCATCTGAAAAAATAGAGGGAGCTAAGAAAAGAAAAAAGACTGATAAAAAGGTAAAGGCTATTGTCGGTTTCTCAACTGTCTCTGTCGAAATTCCCAGTTTTCTTGGATACTAATATCTCTCTCAATTTCTACCCATGAACATTCTAAGTCAACCCGGTTATTTGTTGTTTGTAAAATAGTGTTAAATAAATTTAGAGCAATGTTGGTTTGATCCAAGAGACCGAGCTAGATGTTAGGTTGCCTTGCAAATGGTACTACCATGAAGGAGGAAAGCAAAAGAGGATAAAGTTTTGTGTTTTCTTTTTACGTTGATTATCTCTATTCCATAATATAACGAGAATGATGTCAAAACATAAATAAATAGTATGATCAAATTGTAGGCCTTTTCTTGTATCTGAGTTAAATTTTAAAGAAAATAAACATGCATGATATGGAGAAAAACATAAAGCTATTAGCAAAGTGAGGCATCAATTTCAGAGGAATCTCACATTGTAACAGAAGACTATGAAGTGAGAAAAATATTAATGAAGCATATGATGTTGAAATCTAAGCATCTACAGGTCTTGTATCTGTTGATAACGGATACAAAGGAGAAAATGTAAATGATTTGAAATAACAAGAATAATAATTTCCACAGTAGAGGTTGTACTAAATTGTAGTTAAGCATTCATCAATTAAAAATATATAAGAAAGATGAGATGACAGGGAAACACATAACTCACAAGTGACAAGATCTGGAATCTTGAATCTGCATTTCTATTAATTTAGAGTCTCTTCAAAATTACTTTGTCAACAATCTTTTTTCAGAGAGATCAAAAAAGCCATGTTTTAGTCTTCATTCCTTGTATTTATATAATGGTCATCCATACTTGATGGTTAACAATCTCCTACTTTCTAGGAGAAATATAGTTACAAAACTGTAACCTTAACCATTGCACGATTAACTTTTGTTTATCTATCATTCCAACAGTATGAGTTTTCAAACAATACTTCATTGCTTAGTCAAAGTCTCTCCCTCCTTTGATGCTACACATTCAATACATTTCTCCAGAAAATGGACAAAGTTTCTAGGAGGTGTTGGAAGATCTTTAGCCTCAAACAGATAAAACTTTCTTTGTACCTTTGGGAACTGGTCTTCAAAACCTTGGTCGGAAAACTTGATCACTTGCAATTTTAAAATGGGATGTACCAACCATCTGTTTTTTAGGTTGGCATCGATTTCCTTCAATTGTAAAATTTCAATCTGAATCTTCTTCAAACCTTCTTTGCAGTCCAACTGTTGTTTTTCAATGTTTATCTGCCCCAGTGACTTGAAGCAGTCATTTTTTTCAATGCCTAATGCTTGCTTATCCAAAGAATCAAAGATTCCTTCACAATCATCTTTGATTTCTTTGACTATCTTCTTGATCTTAGATATATTTGTTTCCCATACCTTGAGCATGATGTCTCCTTTTATTTGTTCCGTGACAGAGAGCTTTAGATTTTTTGTCGCATCTTTATTCCCTGAACATGCAATCGCTTTCTAGAAAGTATTCCTTGCTGCTTTAGCTTCCTTTTCTAGTAAAATAATATTATCAAGAGATTTTCTTACCTCTTGAAATTAATTCTGGATGATCCCTATTTTGGAGATCAGTCTCTGTTGCTCGGCTTCTATCTTTGTATGTGTTTCCAGCGAGAGGGTCTGGAAATCCTTTAAATCTATAACCCGACCTTCCATCAAATTTATCTTAGCCTGTAACTGTTTTTCATGCTCCTTTTGTTGAGCAACCTGCAGCTGACTTGCATGTATCCTCTGGTTCATTTCATCGAGGCTTGATTTGAGTGATTGAATTTCTAGCCTTTCGACAGCCCTAGTCTGCTCCAAGATTTTACTCACCTCTTATCTGATGTTCTTCTCAGCATTCTTTAATTGATCTTGTAATTGATCTATCATGTTATTACTCTTCTTTATCCTCATTCTCATGTTTCCCATGGTAAAAATGTTTGTTGTTGCCATGGCTCCCATGGAACCTACTATCTATGTAGCGAAATCCTCCTCCTCCAAATTTTGTCCATCTAGCAAGACTTTATGTTTTTTACCATACTCCCCTCCTTCATATACATCTCTTGTTTTAGGACAGCCTTCCTCTTTCTGCTGAAAAAATAATCAGAAGGAGGAATCTCATCTATGGAGATAAAGGTGAGGTCATCAACAAATATGGCTCCCATCTGTGGGAATCCAAAGGTGGACTGTAAGGGGGTTAAGGAAGCTATGGGACTTCCTAGCTATGTAGATCCTTTCCCTGCTATTACCTTAGGAATATTGACATCAACAACAGGTGATGAAGGGGGAGTAATCTTATTGGACTCGGGAGGTATCACGGCCCTCCTCTCTGCTTCTGTCTCTGGTTTTTTTGTCTGTAAGGCCTCGTTATTTGTGGGGACATTTCAGTATCATGTGGGACTCTTTTGGGATTTCCCTTCTCCTATGCTTCATTTTCGAAGCCTGGGGGAGTATTTTCTTGTTCCTGGGGAAGGGTGATTGCTTCTCCTTGCAGTACTTTGGGTAGACCACTCCGTCTATGCTTCTGAAAGGTTCGAAAACTAGCTTGCAAGTTAGACAATAGTGTCTGTACTCGTTCTAACACCTCTTTATAAGTCTTAGTCCCTTTGAACATGTCATCCCAAGGGGACTCCTCATGTTCATATGCTTTCATATCGCAGTGGGACATGTGTTTCCCCACTAACTAGTAAGGATCATGCTTCATGTCCTTGAGGTCTACCAATTTGACCCCCTCTAATGCTATCGCTTCAACCTTGGAATGACCCAAGTTGAGAAGTGAAAATTTTCCAATCTGAATGGGAAAAATAGGCCAAGATTTCTTTTGAGTTGTCATTAATTCTATCCTGATTCCACTCGTTACTATTTGATAAGCTACCTCCCTACACACTAGTCTGTCAGGGAGGAATTTTGGGAGTGCATGTGGAGGAATCGAACATCCAAAAACTCTGATGTAGGATAAATTCTCCTCTATAAACCGTTCAGCAATTGCCTGAAGGCTCCCTATGACCAACTTTGAAATGCAGGGGGTTGCACAGTCATATAGCATCTGGTGTAGTGGCATTACCACATAATGACAAATCTCATAGAATGAATCTTTGGCGTTTTCTTCTGAAAGTTTAGAATGGTATTCATGAATAGCCTCTGAGTAAGTCGGATTCCAACTCCAATTCATCAAAGGGAAAGGAGTTGAGAAGCATATAGCATCCATGATGTATGCAGACATATAAAATTTTGTTGTTTGGCCTTTTGATCTTGCAGTCTAGTACTCCATAACCTCTCTCGCTATGTTATCGGATAAAATCTTATCCAAATTGAAGTTGTAACCTTCTGCAACCTCATGCAAAAGAGGTACCCATTCCTCTAGGAAGTGGGTAGGACTTTCCTTACCAAAAATCCTACATAACATCATCGCCACATAAAACATATACTCATTTAAAGATGTTGTGGCATAAACAGCATGTGTGTCGGCCCTGAATTTTGCTTTGTTTCTCCACCAATCTTTTATTATGTCAGGATACGTTTGGTCTGACTCAAAACATTCTTTCCTCTTAAACTCACTGACGAAATATTTATTATAAATGTATTTGGGACAGGAAGACAACTTATACATTACTTGTATATGTTCTGGCCTAAAGGAGCCGATGATGACCCCTCGACTGTCAAGAATGCTCCTCGTCTACACGTCCACTGGCTCTAAAGCTCAACTAATCATGTCATTGTAAGTCAAGAGTCACGGCCGTGTATCCATATTATGAAGTTCAGACTCCTCTATATCCCGGAGTTTATTGTCAGCATCATGGGGGAAGTTCTTAATTTCATAATCGAGAGTTTCGAAAATATGCCTCCAGGATTTTATGGAATCGATGGCATGCGGTATTGTATCAGATACAACATCTCCATCTGGACTCGATACCTATGCAACTTCTTCATTTTTCTTGGTGGCCTTCTTGGGCGCCATGGTGGTTATACTAGACCAGAAACCTGTTTACAAAGAAAAGTGTATAAAACTGGACAAATGTGACTCGCTACAGAGGTAAAGGTTAAGAATGAACTTTGACACACAGGACCTTTATTAATCTCTAAATTTGTGTTGTAGCGAGCGTACTGATACCATCAATGAAAAATAAATGATTTAATTTGAAAGATATTCTTAGAGATACGAACTCACGTCAAAAATATTTGCACTTACTCGTTATTAATACTGTTGTATATCGGTGATTTCAAAACTGAAAACCTGAAAATCACTGCCTTTCTTAATTCCCGAAAATCGAAAATCATCTTAGTCGTCATTAATCGTGTTTTAAAAACAACTTAATCTTTTAATCTTAGGGTTTGTTTAAAGAAAACGCGATTTCGCATTTCGGAACTTCGGGGATCCTACCGTCAGGGGATATGTCAAAAGTAAACCCTGGATCGCGAAATTGTGATGTGATTAGCGAGGCGCTAATCATTCATATTTAAAAACTTTAATTAATCATGATTAGTGGACAATTACTTTTTTAATTTTTACTTTTCGGAAAATCGAGGACCGGGAGTTCGAAGGAGAAGAGTTTGAAAACGCTTTAGCAGAGAGAAAACCGAATCACGAAAGACTAAGGGAGAGATAATTGTGTTTATGGATTTGATTTATTACGAATTAAAGAGTTCTTTGTGGTAAACAATGGAAAAAGAAACGTTCATTTCTTCCCCCTTTTTACTTTATATTTCTTAATATTTTGAAATGGATTCGGGATTTCGGCGACGGGAAAAATGGATAGTTGAAGATCACACCTCGAGAAGAACCAAATTTTGAAACCTGAAAAGGAATGAGTGATTCTAACTCCTTTCTATTTTGGACTAAGGGCGGCTCCATGGATCAGGAAAAGATGAAGATTCATTTTTAAAGGGTGGAAAAATTTAATCTTCGTGTCAACATTAGGCTCCATCTAGGGATCTCGTCTCCTTGTGGGACAAGAAGAACATGTAGACCAAGTGCCTTCATTGGGTAATGGAGTCAAATATTTGGATCTATGAAACAAATAAGGAGAAAAAACTGAACAATATTAGGGTCTCAACGTCAACCTTGAAAACTCTACAAAAACAAAAAATTCTGACTATCCCGAGCCAGCTTTTCAAAAGATTTCTTATCCTAAAGCTGACCCCAAAACTGTGTAAGATAATCAAAACCTAATTAATCAATCTTATCAATATTTTTGTGATTCTCTTTGCATCAAGAAAGTATTTACAATTTCTCCGATAAGGAGATCTTAGAAACCTATGACAGAATCCAGCTGAAGAGAAGAGAAATTACCAGAGTATCTTTTAACTCACGTATAACAGCTTTTATCAGATATGAGGATATTGCTTCACTGTCAGCGAGCTTGTTCAGTACCCCGGTGAAGTTATCTGACTTCCCACATTGAATTTCCTTTCACCACTTCATTTTTCGCAATCATTTAAATGCTGAGATGAGGGCAATCAATAAGTATGAATTTCCTTTCTTCATCTCTTTGAACTAGATGGGGGCAATCAATATTGAATTTCCTTTCACCATCTGTCCGTATAATTTTTATTTTATTTTATTTTTTAGATCTAAAGTGGGGTAAATCAATGAGTATGCAATAAATTTGGGAATATATCTGTTTGAAAAAGGATCAAAGTCTGTAAACTCATTTAAATCACTCTTGGTCAATCTTCTCACCTGCCTTCAAAAATCAAGGGTTTCAGAGGACTTGTTAATGAAAACATTTTGACCTTTAGTACAGGGAACTTCCTTGAGCAAAACCAATCAGTTATTCCTGTTAGGATAACTAATAAGGTTAGTATTAACCTAGACATGTTTACGATCCAACCAGAGTCAAAAAACAAAAAACACAACCTGCGCTCTTTCTTGAAAATATGTTTGAGAGTTTCCAATGACCGAAGCGAGACCCCTCCGTTCTCAGGAAATTTCATTGATTAGATGTCTATGATAAGGTGATAAAAGGATTTACTATGGCCAAGGAGGAGGATAAAGGGGTTTAGGCAAGCTGCTATACATATTGTTGTTCTTAGAGAGAGATTTTTTTTATTTTTTTTTAAACAACAATGATTTATTTATTGTACTTTTCAGAGTTTTTATCCGGAATTTTTTTAAAAAATGGGATTTCATACCTTTATGAGCTCTTATATTTCCAATCCATAGATTATTCGTTCATTACCTTTTTCATTGTGAGAGGCTTGATATGAGTACCTACGCATTTTGGGACTTTCGGTACCTCAAGTCTGTTGTCTCGCGATAAACTTTTCCTACGAATAACATAGCATTACAGTCCTTAGGAAATGACATGAAAGAAGCTTTTGTTTATTTTATTTTATATGCATGTTTGAATATATATATATATATATATATATATATATATATATATATATATATATATATATATATATATATATATATATATATATATATATATAAAAGCATGAAAACAAACGGGTATATACAATGATAATTTAGAAACACATTATTGCATGAAGTGTTTGAGATGCCGCCCATTTACAGGGGCATTAAGAATGTCTCCATCCAGGTTTTCTAATAACCAAGCATTTTTCCTTCCAAGGCCGAAATTATGTATGGACCGGACCAGATTGGATCGAATTTTCCATGTTTTCTCGCGTCTTCCTTTCTAGCTTCCCATTTTAAGACCAAGTCTCCAGGGAGAAATTCTCTATCTTTCGCTTTCTGATTGAATAAGGCTTTCATTTTGTCCTGATACCCTTGCAACCTTTCATTTACTTCGGCCCTATTTTGCTGGACTTCGACCAGCTGGTTTATTCTCCTCGTAACATCATTGGGCTCTTCATTGGAATCTTGCTAGAGTTTCATTACTGGCAGAGCAAGATTTATTGGCAAAATGACATCAGTGACATATACCATATGGAAAGGGGAAATCCTGATTGATCTTTTGGTACTTATTTTTTTGGCCCATAAAGCATATTTTAAATGGGTATGCCACGCTTTTTTGTTTTCAATCAAAACTTTTTTTTATCATGGTAATTAGGATTTTGTTGGATGATTCAGCCAGACCATTTCCTTGTGGGTAGTAAGTTGTGGAGTGCCCTAGTATGATGTTATATTTTTGACAAAAATTTATCATGGCCATCGATTTAAATGCCTGCGCATTGTCAGTGACTCTTTTTCGAGGGCAACCAAATCTAGATAAGATATTATCTTCCAAGAAACCGATTACTACTGAGTCAGTTGCATTCCTTGTGGGGATAGCTTCTACCCACTTAGTGAAATAATCATTAGCAGTTAGGATCCATTTGTGTTGTGCATTGGAGTGTGGATGAATTTCTCCAATGAAATCAAGTCCCCATTGTTGAAATGGGGCTTCGGTTTTAACTGGAATAAGGAGTAAAGCTAGGACTCTCTGTTTTCCTGTGAACAACTGGCATGGGATGCAATTTCGAACTTTAGTGTTCACTTCTGTGAACAATTTGGGCCAGTAGTATCCGGCTCTTAAGATTTTATACGTTGTTACTCACCAAGCATGATGTCCTCCACATACTTCGACATGGAATTCATCTATAACCCCTTCTGTTTCAGTCTCCACTAAGCACCTCAGTAGAAAACCCAAGGGATCTTTCCAAAACAACTTAGCATCTATGATACAGTATTTTACCACAAGTAACTTTAGCGTCCTAGTTTTTGACAGGGTTAACTCACTAGGGCATTGAAGCGTGAGTAGGTAATGGACAATGTTGCAATACCAGGTTGAAGCCAAAATATTATCTTGGATTTTGGTTGTAGGTACAGTGATATCAAGCTCGTCTATTTCCATGAATCTCTCATCCTCTTGCAGTCAATTTATCCCAAGCGCTTTTAAATTTGATTCGGCAAGCAATTTGGCTAAACCTTGACCTTTGATAATTTTAGTTGGCTTGACTTCTAGATCAAACTCCTGGATCTTAGCTAACCACCTGCCTCTTCTTCCATCGTTGTCTGGTTGCACCGGGATGTCTTTAACAGAGCTAGAGGGTACATAGGCTATGATCTTTGAATGTAACACATAAGTTCTGAAAGCCTTCAGAGCTTTCACCATTGCATAGGCATGTTTCTCCATTATATCATATTTCAACTCAGCATCTCTGAGGATTTTGCTAAAAAACGAAATAGGCCGCTCAAAACTTTCTTCGTTTTTTTGTAACAAGACAGCTGCAATGGTATGTTCTGAGGCAAAAGAAAAAATCAAAAACTCTTTCGTGTAATCTGGATTTGCCAAGACCGATGCTTCACTTATTACTTTCTTGATGTGTTCAAATGACTCTTTGGCTTTGCTAGTCCATCTCACCTCGTTGTCCTTTTTGAGCATATATGTTATCAATTTCACAATCTCAGTGAAGTTAGGAATGAATCTCCTCAAGAAATTTATTTTTCCTAAAAAAGACTCGATTTCTTTTACATTTCTAGGAAAATTTATAGTGTCTATTGCTTCAACCCTTTTTGGATCGATTTTGATTCCTTCTTTAGACACGATATTGTTAGGATATTTAGACACTTAGGAGTTAGTTAAGATCTACTTTGTCTAATATGTCATTAGGTAAAAGTGTGTTTCTTTCGTATGCATTAGTATGCATTTGTAGTTAGGAAATTCGATGGTCACGATATGTTCCCGACATAGAGTGATCTGACGGTTCATACTCTCCTCGATCTTAATGGCCATTGATCCATGGCTTAACACCTAATTGGTTCATGATCTCTATTTAAAGAGCATGGAGGATCATTTATCGATGATCGATTGTGAGAAAATCTCTTGTAAAATCTCTCTGTAATCTTTTCTTTGCATTAATAAACTGCTCCAAGTGGCCGCGTTGGCTGGGGCCGTGGATGTTTCCCCGTAGGGGTTTTACCACGTGAAAACATCGGTGTGTTGATATTTGATATGATTATGTGAGTGGTTACTGAAGGTGTTTTTCCTCTGTTGGAATACCTGTGCTGTCGAACATGGTATCAGAGCTTGTTTGAAGACCCGCTCCTGTTGTAGATCGAGATCATGAAGCTGAGTTGCCTCATCTCCATTTTCTGGCATTTCCATACATTTCTGGGCTGAGAGGACTATTCCATTGCATCTGGAGCACTCGTTTCATTCATGAACACTTTTCGTTTCACTGGAAAATGTTTCTGTTTGCCCAAGATACGGCCATTACAGTCAGATCTGGAGGTATAAAGTCTGAATACGCATTTTTTTTTAAATTTTTGCAAAGTTTTGATTTTATTTCGGTTTGTATTTTTTTATTTCCGGGCTGCTTCTCTTTTAGATTTGTGTATTCTCTTTTCCCCATGCCTTGTGCGATCTCGGAAAATCAGAAACAGATAGGAAAAGGTTCATCTTCTGGGTAAGCTAACTGAGATCTAACCCTTGTTGTCATCGAGAAGCGAAATTTTTTTCTTATGTGAAAAGAGTTTTTTTGGAGCATGCTCTCCAAGGCCGTCTTCAACAACAACAACAACAACAACAACAATCCTCCTTCTGAACATTACAATATGTTTTTCTAGACCATTTGGTTAAAACTTGCCTTATTAAGTAAGAGGTCT
>ML792011.1:297654-316681 GCA_009831015.1 Picea engelmannii
GATCTACTTGGTCTAATATGTCATTAGGTAAAAGTGTGTTTCTTTAGTATGCATTAGTATGCATTTGTAGTTAGGAAATCTGACGGTCACGATATGTTCCTGACATAGAGTGATCCAATGGTTCATACTCTCCTCGATCTTAATGGCCATTGATCTGTGGCTTAACACCCAATTGGTCCATGATCTCTATTTAAAGAGCATGGAGGGACATTTGTCGATGATCAATTGTGAGAAACTCTCTTATAAAATCTCTCTGTAATCTTTTTCTTTGCATTAATAAACTGCTCCAAGTGGCCGCGTTGGCTGGGGCCGTGGATGTTTCCCCGTAGGGGTTTTACCACGTGAAAACATCGGTGTGTTGATATTTGATCTGATTATGTGAGTGGTTACTGAAGGTGTTCATCCTCTATTGGAATACCTGTGTTGTCGAACAGATATAGCCCAAGAGCTTACCTTCTTGCATCACGAAATGAGATTTCTTGGGGTTGAGTGACAAACCAAATTTTTGGCAAAGGTTTGCCTAAGGTGTGTTAAATGTTTGGTATCAAATTTGGAGAAAACGGTCAAGTCATCAAGGTAGATAATAACAAATTTATACCTTTCACCCATGAAAGCGATATCCATGGCCTGCTGAAAAGTAGCCCCTGCATTGATCAAACCAAAGGGCATTTTATCGTACATAAAAGTACCCCACGGGGTAGTGAAAGCAGTCTTTTCTTTATCATCTTGATGCACTACGATATGATTGTAACCTGAAAAACCATCAATCATAGACGTTCGGTTAGCTCCAACTAATTTTTCTAAGACATGATCCATCTTAGGCGATGGGTAATTATCTTTGAGTGATGAGCGATTCAGGTTTCTGAAATTGACGCACAGTCTGATCTCACCATTTTTCTTTCTTACTGGGACCAAGTTGGTTACCCACTCAGAGTATCTCAGTGGAACTATGATTTTAGCATCCAGGAGTTTTTTGACTTCTTTTTCTATCACCAGTAACAGGATAGGGTTAATCTATCTGAGTTTCTATCTAAAAGGTTTGATGTCTGGTTTTAGTGGGATTTTATGTTCCATGATGGTTGTATCATAAGTTCTCAACTCGTCATAAGACCAGGAAAAAACATATTTGTGTTTTCTAAGCAACTCAACATATTTACTCTTGATTTCGGGAGACAGGTACCTGGATACTTTCACTAGTCTGGGACTCTCATCAGAACCTATATTGCAATCTTTGACTTCCTCTGGCTGAGGCTGTAAGGTAGTCTTCAAAGGGATGTCATCGTAACTAAAAAACCTTTCTAAGGGAATCAGGCCCTTAGGTATCTGATTATTTTTTAAAACCAACATCTGGTGATTTTCAATTTTATCCTGGAACTCTTGGGGATCCTCCCCTTCCTGCATGATCCAAATAGGATCATTTTGGTTCTCTTGGTCAGCATGGGTTTCGGCGAACTCGTCTATCATTTCTAGAAATTTCCAGAGTTGTTCATCATCTTCAAAGACTTGCCAATGTTGTATGTTATTGGGTATGGAAGGTCTATGTCTCATTTGTATATGATATTTAAGTTTGAAAGCAGTGGGAGGTGAAAAAGTTGAAGCTTCTTTGGCTAAAGCATCTGCCTGTTGATTTTCAGCTCTCGGGACGAAATGAACATTAACAGAGGACAAAAAAAATTTGATTAGGTCCCAAACACAATTTCTATATGACCTTAACCTAGGATGTTTGTCCTGATACTGGTGATTAACCTGTCTCACGATCAACTCTGTGTCACCAAAAACTTCCAAGTTTTTAATTTTCATTTTCCTAGCGGCCTCTAACCCTAACACTAGAGCTTCGTACTCACATACATTATTGGTGTGGTCTATGTTCCATTGAAGCCTATAAGAGAAAGGGTTAATGAATTGGTTATCAGGTGCCACAAAAATTACTCTAGCCCCAGCTCCAAGACAAGATGAGGCACCGTCAAAAAAAAAATTCCAAACATCAGTGTTATACACATCCTGTTCTATTTGTTCTTTTTATTTTTTATTTTCTGTACAATTTTCTTTTATACACACATACACATCATCATATATATATAATATACGATTACCTAAATCCTGATCAGCAATATATACAAGATAATTGTTTGGGCTGATGATGCAGGAGCATCTCCAACGTCAAGCGAGCCAGCGCAGAAGACAATCGGACAGCTAGAAAAGCGCCAGCACAAATTTTGAAACACCTTGGAGTTGTTGCGCAAATCTTAAATGAGAAATTAATAAGAGGCGCACTTGTATGATGTAAACGGAACTTGAGCCTTTAGCTCTCATCCTTAGTAGGTAGAAGGAATTTAAAGTAGTTAATGCAGGTAGATAGATTTTAATTCTAGATTAGACAATTTGATAGCGCAAGAGGGAAACGAGATATAGACACCCTCATTGTGTATTGTAACATTATTGAAGATTGAAGCAGGAGAAGAGCAAGAGCATGCAGAGAGTCGTGTAAGAACACCCATGTATTGATATTTGAATTAATAGGAGAAGTTGATTCAAATTCATGGTTTTGTGTTGTTCTTTGTGTATTGATGTTGAATGATATGCTCATGAATGTTTGCTTCATGTCATACATTTGCTTTATATGTTGTGTATGTGATTTCATGTTTTGAGTTGAAATATGAAAGAAAAAAGGAATGAGTTTCAATTATTTCTCTATTTGAACTGAGAGTTCCTGCAAGGAGTGCAGTCAAATCGTCCGCAAGGAGTGCATTGACAGAGGGTTCAGATAGGGTAGCTTTTGTTCTCATTCACCCAGAAGTGTAGGTAGGCACAGGAGCCATGCAAGGAGTGTGCAGGCTGAGTGAAGTTCAGGGTTGCGAACCTGAGCAAGAGTTGAAGGACTGCTGCTGCAGGTGTGCGCAGAGTCAAAAGGATTCAAGCACTTGAGGTGTTTGAAGGTTGCCGCAAGGAGTGCGTGCAAGGGTCATTCATGAAAGATCAGGAAGGATAGGCCTTCGAGTTTGTTGAAGGACAGTGCAGGGAAGCTGTGACTGAAAGTCTGTAAGAAGAGTTGCAAGTTCACATGCAGGTGGACAAGTTCCGTGGAGGAACACTTGGTCATTCGCAGAAATAGCCGAGGAGGAACGGACGGTCGGAATTCTCCGAGGATAATTCGTGAATTTCCGTGAGCCGTCAGATCTCACAGAGGTGCAGGGGAGATATGGCATCACATTCTCTAAAAGTCTGAAGCTCAGGAGGGGCAGGACCATTGATCCGGGTCACAAGGACTGTCGAATTCACACATGAGTCATGTATCAGGGTTTCGTAAGGTGAAGTCCCGTAAGCATAGCATCAGGAATCATGAAATCTTGAAACGCGATATCCCAACAACCAAAGGATAGCGTGGGGCCACAGGAGTTAATCCGTGGACAGGTGGCACACTATTTCGGGGATTCATGGCGAGAAGTCCCAAGACAACCGCATCAGGATTCATGATATTGCGAACTCTGAAATGTCGATGGAGTGAAGGACTGTTGAATAGTCAACTCACGCGTGCATCGGAGTTTCAACGTATCGGGGTTCGGGAGTTAGTAAAGCAAGTTGCTTGACATTGCGAGTGGCGAAATCAAGACAGAAGAAATCCTGATAGGAGAAGGGAAAGGTCAGCGTTGACTATTATCGGGTTTCAGGAATTCGAGAGACCTACACCTGACCATTGGATTCGCGAAGTCGTGAAGTCCGATCTCCCGATTTCAAAGAGGGGATCTCACGAAGACTGCTGATGGTGCAGATTTCCCGACAGGGAAATAGAAGAGTTGTTTGAGAGTTCTTCGGGCTGTAAGGAAAGGAAAGATCCTGTGCTGATGAGGACCTTCTGACCTGCGGGTTGTGAGGAAGGGCATCGGCATCAAGTGGTATCAGAGCACAAAAAGGTTCTTTTCTTTTTGTAGCAGAGAAATGAGAATTCACCATGCCGCCAAGGAGAAGGGACATGCAATCACCTGATCCAGAGGATAGGGAAATGCTGAGAAGAAGAGGAAAGCAGATGGTAGATCCAGTCATGGAGAGACAAATGCGTGATCTACGAGCTAGACTCGAAGACATGGAGACAGCGCAAAGATGCACAGTTAGTGCTGGGGATCTCAGTGATTCCAAAAGCGAAGCTGAGGCTGAACGTGAAGAGGAAGTTGCAGCAGAAGATGCATCAAACGAGCGTCTGATCAGAGCTATTGCAAGGATGGGTGCAAGAGCAAAGATGGACATTCCATTTTATGAGGGAAACTTGGATGCAGAAGAGCTTCTAGACTGGATTAGAGCTCTAGACACATACTTCAACTATGAAGATGTCGAAGAAGACAAGAAAGTCAAGCATGTTTTCACGTGCTTGAAAGGACATGCAACATTGTGGTGGGATGAAATACAAGATGACAGATGCTACAAAGGCAAGCAGAAGATCAGAACTGGGACAGGATGATTGCCAAGATGAAGGCAAAATTCATCCCCAGGGACTATCAAATTACTCTATTCAGGAGGATGCAGAACCTGAGACAGAAGCTGATGGCAGTAAAAGAATACACTGAGGAATTCTACAAACTGAACATCAGGGCAGGTCATCGGGAGAGCGATGATGAAAAAGTTTCCAGATACATGAATGGCTTGAGATATGATATCCAGGATGAGATGAGCATGGTAACCATCCGAATGGTGGAAGATGCTTATTAGATGGATCTGAAAGCGGAAGAGAAGCTGAGCCGAAAGCAGAGTCAGAGGGGCCGAGGCAGAAGTCAGCCCAGAGGCAAATCAGTTGCCCAGGATAAATTCCAGAAGCCCAGAGAGGACTGGAAGAAACCTCAGACTCAAACTAAGAGAGGTGGAACCTCACAGAGAGGGCATCATATTGAGCAGAGGGGAGATTATGCTGACAACAACACTTTTCCTCGTACTAGAGGTAGAGGAAGAGGAAGAGGTGGAGTAATCACATTCTTCACATATGGGAAGAATGGGCACAAGTCTTATGAGTGTCCAGATAAGAAGAAAGAAGGGGGAGAATCTCACATCACCGAAGCACAGAGGCGGGATGTTGAGGCAGAAGACATTGAAGGCGGAAGATCATTGATGATGCAAAAAGTCCTTTTGACACCCGAGAAGGATGTGGAGAGTTCAGTCCAAAGGACCAGACTTTTCAAGACTGCTTGCAAAACCAAGGATAGGGTATGCAAGGTCATCGTAGACAGTGGTAGCATGGATAATCTCATATCTACAGAGATGGTAGAGAAGCTGGAGTTGGAGACGACTGATCATCTAAGCCCATATAGAGTTTCATGGCTATAGAAAGGACACCAGGTAACTGTCACTAAACAATTCTTGGTTGAATCCAAGATAGGAGGATATAATGATAAGATATTATGTGATTTCATTCCTATGGATGTTTTTCATCTATTGTTGGGTAGACCATGGAAATATGACAGGTATGTGATTCATGATGGGAGAATGAACACATACACCCTAGAGAAGAATGGGAGGGCACACATGTTGCTTCCAATCAAGGATAAGGAGGTGAAGTAGGAAGTAAGAAACACAGTACTTCTCATGAGTGGGAAGGAACTTCTCATAGAGGTGAAGAAGAAGGAAGATCCACAGTTCATTGTGGTCAAGAAACCCAAGATTGTTCTGACTAGCACAAAAGTGGATGATTTACCAGAAGAAGTCCAGGAACTGCTGGAAGAGTTCGCTGACATAGTAGTGGACGAATTACCTCGTTCGTTGCCACCAATCAAAAGTATGAGCCATCATATTGATCTCATACCAGGAGCCAGTTTACCGAACAAAGTCGCGTATAGATTGATGCCGCAAGAGAATGAGGAGGTTACAAGGCAAGTCCAGGATTTGTTGGACAAGGGTTTAGTCAGAGAGAGATTGAGTCCATGTGTTGTTCCAACAGTACTCAGTCTGAAGAAAGATAGAGGTTGGAGGATGTGCACTGACTCAAGGGAAATTAACAAGATAACCATCAGGTACAGATTTCCATTGCTGAGGATGGATGATCTAATGGATTGCTTGAGTGGAGCAAAATATTTTTCAAAGACTGATTTGAAAAGTGGTTATCACCATATTCGCATGAGAGAGGGTGATGAATGGAAGACAGCATTCAAAACAACTGAGGGTTTGTATGAATGGCTTGTTATGCCATTTGGCTTAACAAATGTGTCGAGTACCTTCATGAGGCTGATGAATGAAGTCCTGAGGGAGTTCATCGGAAAAATTGTCACTGTGTATTTAGATGACATACTGGTTTACAGTAATACAGTGGCAGAGCATCTGAATCATTTGGCTACAGTGATGCAGAGGCTACAGCAGGAGAAGTTGTTGATAAACATGAAGAAATCCTCATTCATGAAGACAGAGCTCATTTATTTGGGGTTTTTTATTTTGGTAAATGAGTTGAGGATGGATCCAGATAAGGTGGAGGTAATCAAGAATTGGCCATCACCGAAGAATATTTTTGAGGTGAGAAGTTTTCACGGATTGGCTAGTTTCTACCGGAAGTTCATCAGAAATTTCAGTGGAATTAGAACAGCGATGATGGACACAGTGAAGAAAAGACACAAGTCTTTTCACTGGAATGTAGAGGCTGAGAAGAGATTTAATCTGTTGAAGAGGAATATTACGGAACAACCAGTTCTGGTGTTGTCGGATTTCCAAAGGACATTTCAGGTGAAATGCGATGCAAGCGGATTTGCAATCAGGGCAGTCTTGAGTCAGGAAGACAGGCCGATAGCATACTTCAGCGAGAAGTTGAATGAGGCGAAAGTGAAGTACTCCACATATGATAAGGAGTTTTATGCTATCATCCAGGCATTGAAGAAATGGAGGCATTACTTGATCCCGAAAGAGTTTGTCTTATACAGTGACAATCATGCATTGCAGTTTGTGACTCAATAGGGGAAGTTGAATCAGAAACATGTCAAATGGGTTGAGTATATGCAGAATTTCACTTTTGTGATTAAACATATTTCTGGTACTGCTAACAAAGTGGTTGATGCTTTGAGCAGGAAGTGTTTACTGTTGCAGGAGTTCAAGGTCAAAACTTTAGGTTTTGATGATCTCAGGGACATGTACGCTGATGATCCAGATTTTAAGGAGGCGTATGAAGCAGCTGAGAATCCAATTCTCAAGGATAGAAGCCAATGGATGGACTACATGATCCAGGAAGGATTGTTGTTCAGGGGCAATCAACTGTGTATTCTGAAATTCTCCATGAGGGAGAATTTGCTAAAGGAGAAACACAGTGGAGGATTGGCAGGGCACTTTGGCCACGACAAGACATTCGCAAAGTTGAATGAGTCATATTTTTGGCCGGGAATGCGAGCAGATGTTAAGAGATTCATGGATAGATGCATAATTTGCCATCATTCGAAGGGAAGGAGACACAATGTGGGATTTTATCAACCATTTCCCATACCTGAGAGGCCGTGGGATGCAATTAGCATGGATTTTGTATTGGGGTTGCCAAGAACACAAAGAGGTTGTGATTCAATCTTTGTGGTGGTGGATATATTTTCCAAGATGGCACACTTCATTCCATGTCAGAAAACCAGTGATGCAACTCACATTGCGAACCTGTTTTTCAAAGAGGTCATTCGACTTCATGGATTACCGAGAAGTATAGTTTTGGATCGAGACATAAAGTTCATAGTGCATTTTTGGAGGACCTTATGGAAGAAGCTGGGGACTAACTTTTCATTTAGTTCATCTTATCATCCTTAGAAGGATGGACAGACAAAAGTGGTGAACAAAAGTCTGGGAGACTTGCTGAGAAGCTTGGTGACAGAGCACCACAACCAGTGGGACAACATATTACCACAGGCAAAGTTTGCTTATAATGACTCAATGAACAGGAGCACGGGGAAAAGTCCATTTCAGATTGTCTATGGCATGAAGCCGAGAGGAATTTCTGAACTGAGAGATTCAGAACAGACTGCTACTAGAAGCACTAGTGTAGAAGAATTCGCAGAGGCGATGAAGGAACTTCACAGCCAAGTGAAGGAGCGACTACTGAATTCAAGCCAGGAATATAAACACAGAGCTGATCAACATAGAATACAACTTCAATTTGGGGTTGGTGATCTAGTTCTGGCACATTTGAGAAGAGAAAGGTTCCTGAGAGGAACATATAATAAGCTGAAGATGAAAACAATCGGGCCATGTAGGGTCTTGAAGAAATTTGGGACAAATGCTTATGATATTGAATTACCCGATGGGATTGGAATTTCTCCGATATTCAATATCTCATATTTGTACCCATATAGAGCTGAGGAAGCAGAGACTGGGATTGAACAACCAGTGATCCAGTGGAGAAAGCAAATGCCAGTTGCAAAGAAGTCGCAGATGGAGCACATACTGGATAAATGAATTGGTAAGAAGACCAGGAGGAAAGAATATTTTGAGTATCTGGTCAAGTGGAATAATCATCCAGTTGAAGATGCCAGCTGGGAGACCGAAGCAGAGATACAGAAGCATGGACAGACCATGCACGAGCTCAGGGACAGGAGCCCATGAAAAGTTTCAAGTGAGGGAGTATGATGAAGGAGCATCTCCAACGTCAAGTGAGCCAGCGCAGAAGACAATCAGACAGCTGGACAAGCGCCAACACAAATTTTGAAACACCTTGGAGTTGTTGCACAAATATTAAATGAGAAATTAAGAAGAGGCGCACTTGCATGATGTAAATGGACCTTGAGCCTTTAGCTCTCGTCCTTAGTAGGTAGAAGGCATTTAAAGTAGTTAATGCAGGTAGATAGATTTTAATTCTAGATTAGACAGTTTGAGAGTGCAAGAGGGAAATGGGATATAGACACCCTCATTGTGTATTGTAACATTATTGAAGATTGAAGCAGGAGAAGAGCAAGAGCATGCAGAGAGCCGTGTAAGAACACCCATGTATTGATATTTGAATTAATAGCAGAAGTTGATTCAAATTCATGGTTTTGTGTTGTTCTCTGTGTATTGATGCTGAATGATATGCTCATGAATGTTTTCTTCATGTCATACATTTGCTTTATATGATGTGTATGTGATTTCATGTTTTGAGTTGAAATCTGAAAGAAAAAAGGAATGAGTTTCAATTGTTTCTCTATTTGAATTGAGAGTTCCTGCAAGGAGTGCAGTCGAATCGTTTGCAAGGAGTAAGTTGACAGAGGGTTCAGATAGGGTAGCTTTTGTTCTCATTCACCCAGAAGTGCAGGTAGGCACAGGATTCGTGCAAGGAGTGCACAGGCCGAGTGAAGTTCAGGGTTGCGAACCTGAGCAAGAGTTGAAGGACTGCTGCTGCAGGTGTGCGCAGAGTCAAAAGGATTCAAGCACTGGAGGTGTTTGAAGGTTGCCACAAGGAGTGCGTGCAAGGTTCATTCATGAAAGCTCAGGAAGGATAGGCCTTCGAGTTTGTTGAAGGACAGTGCAGAGAAGCTGTGACTGAAAGTCCGTAAGAAGAGTCGTAAGTTCGCACGCAGGTGGACAAGTTCCATGGAGGAACACTTGGTCATTCGCAGAAATAGCCGAGGAGGAACGGACGGTCGAAATTCTCTGAGGAGAATTCACGAATTTCTGTGAGCCGTCAGATCTCACAGAGGTACAGGGGAGATACGGTGTCACATTCTCTAAAAGGCTGAAGCTCAGGAGGGGCAGGACCATTGATCCGGGTCACAAGGACCGTCGGATTCGCACGTGAATCGTGTATCGGGGTTTTGTAAGGTGAAGTCCCGTAAGCATAGCATTAGGAATCGCAAAATCGTGAAATGCGATATCCCGACAACCAAAGGATAGCGTGGGGCCATAGGAGTTAATCTGTGGATAGGTGGCACACTATTCTGGGGATTCATGGCAAGAAGTCCCGAGACAATCGCATCAGGATTCGTGATATTGCGAACTCCGAAATGTCGATGGAGTGAAGGACCGTTGAATGGTCAACTTGCCCGTGCATTGGAGTTTCAGTGTATCAGGGTTCGGGAGTCGGTAAAGCAAGTTGCTTGACATCGCGAGTGGCAAAATCGCGACAGAAGAAATCCTGATAGGAGAAGGGAAAGGTCGGCGTTGACTATTATTGGGTTTCAGGAATTCGAGAGACCTACGCCTGACCATTGGATTCGCGAAGTCGCGAAGTTCGATCTCCCAATTTCAAAGAGGGGATCTCACGAAGACTGTTGTGGGTACATATTTCCCGATAGAGAAATAGAAGAGTTGTTTGAGAGTTCTTCGGACCGTAAGGAAAAGAAAGATCCTGTGCTGACGAGGACCTTCCGACCTGTGGGTTGTGAGGAAGGGCGTCGGCATCAGCTGAGAGGATTGTTGACCGTAAATGCTAACCAGGTTTTCTTGTATAGCTGCATGAACTGCCCCCCAAAAACTGGAATTGTTGCATATTTCATATCAAGTTCAAGGGAACCTCCAAGTTTGGCACCCCAATATTGGGACAAGAGCATGCCATATTTTGGGGGTATATCTGCGACAACTACATCCATTAAAACACTTTTTGAAGGTACTTGTGCAAGGTTTACAACTAAGTCCTTTATCATACCTATACACTTGACTTTTCTTGAATCGAAAGAATATAAATCTCCATAAGGCCTGGTGATTTCAAGGCCGAGTCTATCCATGATTGCTTTAGGCATCACATTGTGAGATGCCCCTGAATCTAACATGCAGTTATGGAGCAAATGGTTGAGAATGGTCAAAGTTATGTAGAAAGGGGCAACAGTGTCTTTGGCACCTTTGAAGTGTGGGCCAAAAATTGTGTTAGGTTTTTCATCCTCTAATTTTATAACATCAGCCTGACTTTCATTTTCTGAAAAATTAATCATTTTAGCAATTTGTTTTCGGTATATCAGGTTTTTAGCCAGTTCTACAAGAGGAATAGGAATTTTGATCTTATTGATTTCATTTTCTAGGTTGAAACTTCCAATGATTTTGTCGATTTCCATGTTTTGAACCTCCAAACCTTTCTTTTCAGTTTTCCTTGGCTGAGGGGCCTTTGTTTCGGTAACAGGGGTATCTAGTTTTTGCATGCTCAAGGGTGGCATTTTCGTTGTCTTTGTTTTAGTAAAATGGATGTTAGTGGCCTTAGTCCCTTCAGTCTGTTTCTCAGTGCTTTTTGAAACTGGTTCATCAATTTCAGACCTCGACAGTATTTTTTTAATTGGAACGGTTGCAGAAACCCTGTTTCTAGGTCTCAGGTTGTATTTCTGGTGAAGTTCAGCCATTATCCCATCTGTTATTCCCTAATAGGTCAAATCTTCCAAAACACTGTCGTTCTTGCTGCTCTTGGTCCCATGCTTTGTAGTCAAAAACTTTTCATAATCGTGTCTTGTTATGTAAGGTTGTAGGCAGTCATCGCCAATATTGTTCATATCCTCTTCTAACTCCTTGAAATCCTCCAAGTCTTGTCCTCCTACAAAGTTTTCACTTTTAAAAGGAGTTTGGATCTTTTGATCTTCATTCTTAATTTTTTTTTGGTGGTTTTGAGGGTTAGGGTTCTTTCTGAACTCCTTTCTAGGGTAATGTTCATTCTTAGTTTATTCTAGTTCCATTCTCGATATTTTGTTTGACAGTTCTTTGATGATTCTAGCCATATTGTCCATTTTATCTTCTGAAGATCTTCCTGATCCAGAGGGTGCTCCTTGCTCCCTGTATCTCTTGATTTCTTTGTTTCCTGTATCGAATTTAGCTTTTAGCTTTCTCAATGCCATCATATTAGATTCGATTTCGAGAGCATCATCTTGCATCTTGGTAATATCTATTGATCTTCTCTCCCTTAATAACAAGGCAAAGTCGAGGTCAAAAGCTCCAGCGAAAGTCACTTTCGCTGAAGGTTGTGAGGGCTTGACCTCGGTTGGGATCTTATTGTACAATTTGTTAAACCGTTGTATAAACTTGAGGACCGATTCGGAGTTTTTATTTCAAAGAGCTCCAAATTCGGTCAAATAATAAAGATGGTCTTTCTGTTCACCCCATTGTCTGATAAAAGTGTCTTCAAGTTCATCATATGATGGTATAGATCCGGTAGCTAGGCCTCGAAACCAGGTTCTTACTTTCCCTTCAAAATTTTGAACCAAGAGTCTGGAGTAAACATCTTCATGTTCCAATCCAAAAATGTCAGGGAATTGATCAAAAAAATTTATGTGTTTGGTTGTTGTCAAGTCGCCTTCTCCCGTGAACTTATGCAGGTTTTTCATGTAATTTTCTAGTAAATCATGGAGAGGAACCGGTAAAACCAGAGGGGCGTATCTTACAGCAACTTTTGAAAATATCTGAAGAGGCGGTGCTTGGCCACCCGCTCCTCCTCCTTGACCACCCGTGATAGCACCTCCAGCCCCACCTCCTCCGGTCGCGACCATTGTGGAGTTAACGGTTAAAGTCTGGGGATTGTAAGGACGGGTTTCAAGAAACTAATTATCGAAGGGAAAGAAACTTGAGAAAGAAGATCTTGGGGAATGTGGATTGGTTCCTTCATAACCATAGGGTGAGAATATAGGAGAATCAACAGAAGTTGAGTCAAGATATATAGGATAATTGTTTGAGTTTTGAGATGTAGTAAAAAAAAATTCGAGAAGGGAGGGAGAATGAGTAGCCATAGGAAGTGAGGCATCTCTTCATTTTCTATCGGTGTGGGAAAAGGCTGAGAAAGCCTCAGTCTCAAAGACTAGATGAACCAGATCTGATTCAGGGGGTGTGACTTTATCAATGGGGTATTTCCCATAAAGGGGTGGAATACTTGATTCACCACGTTGAACTTCTGAGTCAGACTGTGTAAACTTAGGTTAAAAATTTTTATTTGTGGATGAGACAGTCTAGCGGAAGTATCTTCTTGATTTTAGAATTTTTTCGAGGTTTGAAAAAGGTGAAATCTTCTTGTTGTCTGGATTCTTTCTGGTGTTTTTCTGGTTAAGATCCAGCTTAAACAATGTGGAGTTGCCAAGTGAAAGATAAAGGTAGCCTTAGAAGGTTTTCAAACTTTGTTCACTAACAAAGAAAGAAAGCGTCAATGTCGTTCTCCCCAAGGAAAAAACTTTGTTTCTCCGTTCCCCGGCAGCGGCGCCAAAAAGATGTTGTTCCTAAGTTTATACTTTAAGGCTTTAAAGTATACTATCAAGGCATATGAAAACACAGAGGGAGATAAGAAAAGAAAAAAGACTGATAAAAGGTTAAAGGCTATTGTCAGTTTCTCAATTGTCTCTGTTGAAATTCCCAGTTTTCCTGGATACTGATATCTCTCTCAATTGTTGCCCATGAACATTCTAAGTCAACCTGATTATTTGTTGTTTGTAAAATAGTGTTAAATAAATTTAGATCAATGTTGTTTTGATCCGAGAGACCGGGCTCGATGTTAGGCTGCCTTGCAACAGGTACTGTCATGAAGGAGGAAAGTAAAGGAGGATAAAGTTTTGTGTTTTCTTTTTAGGCTGATTATCTCTATTCCACAATGTAACGAGAATGATGTCAAAACACAAATAAATAGTATGATCAAATTGTAGGCCTTTTCTTGTATCTGAGTTAAATTTTAAAGAAAAGAAACATGTATGATATGGAGAAAAACATAAAGCTATTGGCAAAGTGAGGCATCAATTTCAGAGGAATCTCACATTATAACAAAAGACTATGAAATGAGAAAAATATTAATGAAGCATATGATGTTGAAATCTAAGCATCTACAGGTCCTGTATCTGTTGATAACGGATACAGAGGAAAAACTATAAATGATTTGAAATAACAAGAATAATAATTTCCACAATAGAGGTTGTACTAAATTGTAGCTAAGCATTCATCAATTAAACATATAGAAGAAAGATGAGATGACAGGGAAACACATAACTCAGAAGTGACAAGATCTGGAATCTTCAATCTGCATTTCTATTAATTTAGAGTCTCTTCAAAATTACTTCGTCAACAATATTTTTTCAGAGATATCAAAAAAGCCATGTTTTAGTCTTCGTTCCCTGTATTTATACAATGGTCATCCATACTTGATGGTTAACAATCTCCTACTTTCTAGGAGAAAAATAGTTACAAAACTGCAACATTAAACGTTGCACGATTAACTTTTGTTTATCTATCATTCCAACAGTATGAGTTTCCAAACGATACTTCATTGCTTAATTGAAGTCTCTCCCTGCTTTGATGCTACACATTCAATACATTTCTCCAGAAAATGGACAAAGTTTCTAGGAGGTGTTGGAAGATCTTTAGCCTCAAACAGATAAAACTTTCTTTGTACCTTTGGGAACTGGTCTTCAAAACCTTGGTCAGAAAACTTGATCACTTGCAATTTTAAACTGGGTTGTACCAACCATCTGTTTTATTAGGTTGGCATCGATTTCCTTCAATTGTAAAATTTCAATATGAATCTTCTTCAAACCTTCTTTGCAGTCCAACTATTGTTTTTCAATGTTTATCTACCCCAGTGACTCGAAGAAGTCAATTTTTTCAATGCCTAATGCTTTCTTATCCAAAGAATCGAAGATTCCTTCACAATCATCTTTGATTTCTTTGACTATATTCTTGCTCTCAAATATATTTGCTTCCCATACCTTGAGCATGATGTCTCCTTTTATTTGTTCTGTGACAGAGAGCTTTAGATTTTTTGTCGCCTCTTTATTCCCTGAACATGCAACCATTTTCTGGAAAGTGTTCCTTGATGCTTTAGCTTCCTTTTCTAGTAAAATAGTATTATCAAGAGATTTGCTTACCTCTTGAAATTAATTATGGATGATCCCTATTTTGGAGATCAGTGTCTGCTGCTCAGCTTCTATCTTTCTATGCATTTCCAGTGAGAGGGTCTGGAAATCCTTTAAATCTATAACACAGCCTTCCATCAAATTTAACTTATCCTGTAACTATTCTGCATGCTCCTTTTGTTGAGCAACCTGCACCTGAATTGCTTGTATCCTCTGGTTCATTTCATCCAGGCTTGATTTGAGTGATTGAATTTCTAGCCTTTCGACATCCCTCATCTGCTCCAAGATTTTACTCACCTCTTCTCTGATGTTCTTCTTAGCATTCTTTAACTGATCATGTAACTGAGCTATCATGTTATTACTCTTCTTTATCCTCGTTCTCATGTTTCCCACAGTAAAAAAAATTGTTGTTTCCATGGCTCCCATGGAACCTGCTATCTCTGTAGCGAAATCCTCCTCCTCCAAATTCTGTCCATCTAGCAAGACTTTATGCTTTTTTACCATACTCCCCTCCTTCATATACATCTCTTGTTTCAAGACAACCTTCCTCTTTCTACTGAAAAAATAATCAGAAGGAGGAATCTCATCTATGGAGATAGAGGTGAGGTCATCAACAAATATGGCTCACGTCTGTGGGAATCTAAAGGCGGACTGTAAGGGGTTTAAGGAAGCTATGGGACTTCCTATCTCTATAGATCCTTTCCCTTCTATTGCCTTATGCATATTGACATCAACAGTAGGTGATGAAGGGGGAGTAAGCTTACTGGACTCGGGAGGTATCCTGAACCTCCTCTTTGCTTATGTCTCTGGTTTTTTCGTCTATAAGGCCTCTTTATTTTGTGGGGGCCTTTCAGTATCCTATGGGACTTTTTCAGGATTTCCCTTCTCCTGTGCTTCCTGTTCGAATCCTAGGGGAGTATTTTCTTGTTCCTAGGGAAGGGTGATTGCTTCTCCTTGTAGTACTTTGGGCAGACCACTCAGTCTATGCTTCTGAAAGGTTCGAAAACTATCTTGCATGTCAGACGACAATGTCTGTACTCATTCTAACACCTCTTTATAAGTCTTAGTCCCTTTGAACAGGTCATCCCAAGGGGACTCCTCATGTTCATATGATTTCATATTGCAGTGGGCCATGTGTTTCCCCATTAACTGGTAAGGATCGTGCTTCCTGTGCTCAAGGTTTACCAATTTGACCCCCTCCAATGTTGTCGCTTCAACCTTGGAATGACCCAAGTTGAGAAGTGAAAATTTTCCAATCTGAATAGGAAAAATAGGCCAAGATTTCTTTTGATTTGTCTTTAATTCTATCCCGATTCCACCCGTTACTATTTGATAAGATACCTCCCTGCACACTAGTCTGTCAAGGAGGAATTTTGGGAGTGCATGTGGAGGAATCGAACATCCGAAAACTCTAATGTAGGAGAAATTTTCTTCTATAAATCAGTCGGCAATTGCCCGAAGGCTCCCTATGACCAAATCTGAAATGCGGGGGGGTGCACAGTCATATAGCATCTGGTGTAGTGGTATTACCACGAAATGACAAATCTCATAGAATGAATCTTTGGTGTTTTCTTCCCAATGTTTAGAATGATATTCATGAATAGGCTTCGGGTAAGTCGAATTCTGAATCCAATTCATCAAAGGGAAAGGAGTTGAGAAGCATATAGCATCCATGATGTATGTGGACATATAAAATGTTGTTGTTTGGCCTTTTGATCTTGTAGTCTGGTACTCCATAACCTATCTCGCTATGTTATCGGATAAAATCTTATCCCGATTGAAGTTGTAACCTTCTACGGCCTCATGCAAAAGAGGTACCCATTCCACTGGGAAGTGGGTAGGACTTTCCTTACCAAAAATCCTACATAACATCATCTCCACATAAACCATATACTCGTTTAAAGACATTGTGGCGTAAACACCATGTGTGTCAACCCTGAATTTTGCTTTGTTTCTCCACTAGTCTTTTATTATGTCAGGATACGTTTGGTCTGACTCAAAACATTCTTTCCTCTGGAACTCACTAACGAAATCTTTATTATAAATGTATTTGGTACAGGAAGACAGATTATACATTACTTGTATATTTTCTGGTCTAAAGGAGCCGTTGACGACCCCTCGGTTGTCTAGAATGCTCCTCGTCTACACGTCTTCTCGCTCTAAAGCCCAATTGATCATGTCGTTGTAAGTCAGGAGTCACGGTCACGTAGCAACCTTGTGAAGTTCAGACTCCACTATATCCTAGATTTTGTTGTTGGCATCATGGGGGAAGTTCTTAATTTCATAATCGAGAGTTTCGAAAATCTGCCTCCAAGATTTTATGGAATCGATGGCATGCGGTATTGTATCAGATACAACATCTCCATCTGGACTCGAGACCTCTGCAACTTCCTCATTTTTCTTGGTGGCCTTCTTGGGTGCCATGGTGGTTATACTAGACCAGAAGCCTGTTTACAAAGAAAAGTGTATAAAACTGGACAAATGTGACTCGCTACAGAGGTAAAGGTTAAGAATGAACTTCGACACACAGGACCTTTATTAATCTCTAAATTTGTGTTGTAGTGAGCATACTGATACCATCGATGAAAAATAAATGCTTTAATTTGAAAGATATGCTTAGAGATACGAACTCACGTCAAAAATATTTGCATTTACCTGTTATTAATACTATCGTATATCGACGATTTCGAAACTAAAAACCTGAAAATCACTGCCTTCCTTAATTCCCGAAAAACAAAAAGTAGCTTAGTCATCATTAATCGTGTTTTGAAAACAGCTTAATCTTTTAATCTTAGAGTTTGTTTAAAGAAAACACAATTTCGCATTTCGGAACTTCGGGGATCTTGTCGTCAGGGGATATGTCACAAGTAAACCCCAGATCGTGAAATTGCGATGTGATTAGCGAGGCACTAATCATTCTTATTAAAAAACTTTAATTAATCATGATTAGTAGACAATTACTTTTTAATTTTTACTTTTTGGAAAATTGAGGAACGGGAGTTCGAAGGAGAAGAGTTTGAAAATGATTTAGTAGAGAGAAAACCAAATCGTGAAAGACTAAGGGAGAGATAATTGTGTTTATGGATTTGATTTATTACGAATTAAAGAGTGTTTTGTGGTAAACAATGGAAAAAGTAACATTCATTTCTTCCCCCTTTTTACTTTATATTTCTTAATATTTTTAAATGGCTTCAGGATTTCGACGCTGGGAAAAAGGGATAGTTGAAGATCACACCTCAAGAAGAACCGAATTTCGAAACCCAAAAAGGACCGAGTGATTCTAACTCCTTTCTATTTTGGACTAAAGGCGGCTCCATGGCTCAAGAAAAGATGAAGCTTCATTTTTAAAGGGTGGAAAAATCTAATCTTCGTGTCAACACTATTAATGCTTTTTCTTTATAACCCAAAGGATAGAATTGTTTCCTAAGTGCAAAAACGAAGCTTTGCCATGATGTAAATACATTGCCCACTTGTTGCGTTCCATTTTGCAACTTGCTTTGCCACCAAATGAGAGTTGTGCCTACAAGTATCAAAGATGCCAACTTGATTTGTGTGGCCTCATCCTTGATCTGTTGCACACTGCAGTAAACCTCCATTTGCCTGATCCAATTTTCAAGTCTCTCTGCATTAACTTCACCATCATATATGGGTAACTCAAATTTAACATCAAGTTTTAATAATGGCATTTCATTCTTATGTTTATGAGCATGTTTCTTTGCATTAGATTTAGAACTTGAACTTGAAGAAGAAGGAGAAGAAGGAGGTGATGATGGAGGTGAAGGAGGAATCTGAGGATGATCCTCTCCTTCTTCACTTTTTCCCTTTGAATATTCACCCAAAACTAGTCTCTTTCGTTCCAAGTAATCCTCGTACAAAACTTTGACCATCTCCGACATAGCAAGGAAAGTTTTTTGTAACTCTTTCTCATCAAGAGAAAGTCCCTCTTCCGATGCCACCTTCTCGTTGTGAGAAGCTCTCTTTCTCAATCCAATTAATGTATTCTCTGCAACAAGCTTGCCTTCACCACGTTGTAGCTTTTCCCTAGTTAACATGCAAAACTCAAATCCAAATGTCAACTAGATCTGATACCACTTGCTCCGAAAAGATCTTTTAATGACTGTGGTTGAGTTATTAATTGCATGTATTAATTAACCATTCAGAAAGATTAATGAAAGAGGAAGTGCAAGATACCAGATATATAAAATATGCAGAACAGGAACGAAATGCTAGAAATAACAGAATAACAGTAAAATATCCATCATAATCTTCACAATACACAGAAATGATATACGAAATAGCAACAGAAATAGCACTTGAACAGA
>ML792011.1:322022-342029 GCA_009831015.1 Picea engelmannii
AAGATCCTTCTAGAAGCGGAAGCTTCTATTAGGTCTTCTTACATCCGCCTAATTCTCTTTTATTGAAAGGTCTTATTAATATTGACCTTTATTACATCCGAATACATTAATCTACCCATGTGCGGGTTAGGACCTTAACAGGAAGAATATAGGAGAATATATCACAGCTATGAACACATATACAGAACTGAAATGAAGCAATAAGAATATCAAACAATAACAAGAGAAGTTATAATGGAGTTTGGCACAAAATTGCCTACGTATCTGGGCCTTTGTCTTAGTGGGGGAGGCTTCTTTATTTATGTCAAAGCTAAAAAAATACATCACGGTAGTTCCATAGGGATACAAGACTAATATGTTCTTGTTCTTCCAGATCTCTAGAACCCAGCAGAAGAAATGGCACTCAAAACGGATGTCCAGAGCTCCCAGAAATGGCCTGTAAGCGTCTGCTCCTCAACAACTTCCCTGCAACAAAATGGCTTTGGATTTTCTTTTCTTTAGCATAACTCTACTTTGAATATCCTCCTAGACTTAAACAGGCCTCGTTTTTTATATATCTGAAGTTGGTTATCCTTCCCCAACTTCCTCCCAAAATCTGGGATCAAAAAGAGCCCAATATCTCCCAAAAATGGGCCAAATCCTCCATTAACAGGCTTAAAAATCATAAAAAAATACCAAACCATAAAATAAAACCCACTCTGTAACAAAAATTCAACAATACATAGAGTATCCCCCTAAATCAGGTAGGCGCCCTCAAATAGTGGTCATATGCATCTAAAATTGGCCAAGCGCTGGCCCTTAATTTGTGTTAGCCCCTGAATTTATGGGCGCATTCGATGGGACCTCCCGTATCCTCTCCCGCATGCATAAGGATACAGTTGAAGCCCCTTGATCATGGATGTATGGGGTTCTGACAAGTTACCACGGGCTAGGGCTTATCCCCAGCCTCCTCCCTTTTGTGCCATACATAAGATTACACTTTAAATAATTTTATTGTGGTTTGTATAAACAAGCTTCACACATGGTGCATTGGTTGTTGGAATTTTCCCAAAGTTTGTGTTCGGTCATAGGTCATGGGTTCAAAACCCATGGACCCTAAAAAAATTTAAACTTTCCACACAACTTTTGACTAGGTGCCACGTGGCTGCCCATGCCTAGGCCACGTGGCACCACCACATTTGCCCGAATATTGACAAGTGTCACTCTGCCATTGGTCCAAGTATGCATCTTCTACCCAGTCACATGTCACCACTACTACCACATGTCACTTTGTTGATGTCAGCATGATGATGTCAGTAGGACGTCATGCTGACATCATCCTTGACTTTTGCCAGTTGACCTATTGACTTTTTAATTGTTTGGGAAAATAATCAGAGTGTGATAACTCTTGCATACGGAGCCCATTTGAGAAATTAAATATATGGTCGGAATCAGCGCGACGATCTGGTCGCAATGGAATTGGTTTTGTCTAATTCTGAGAACTTTCATTTTTGAGCCTTTTTTGGACCTGAGAAGCCTCCTGGATCCGATTTTGGATCAAAAAGTAACCATCAAAACAAGTATACAACCATACCAATACCTCTGTAGTTTACCTAAAACTTTGAGATGATGACCTATAAACTTCCTTCATACTTCAGGGACCTGGTACCAACATTTACTCTATATTTCATGAGCTTCTCATAGATCTGTGACTTTCTCCTCTACTACCCATGGGTATCCATGATTTTCTCCTCTACTACCCGAAGATACCTCATAAAATAGGGTTACACATGTTTTTTTCAACTAGGAGACTTTATGTAACATACCCAACCACCCACAGGCCAGGGTATACTACCTTCAATCCCACCCTTGGACTTCTTTCTCTTACCGATACCTTCTTTAATTAATAATAACTCATAAGATACAAGATTTAGCGACATGCACAGCAATATCTATTACACATCAAAAATACTCACTTTGATAGTGTCGCAAGTGTCGCATTTTGCTCACAAGTGTCGCAAGTGTTAGGGAAGCATACTGCCATGATGCCTATGTCGTGCCTATAATGACATGGGAAAGACACTTAAAACACTTCAAACATTTGATTTGGAAGAGGAGAAATGAGTCAGCAGGCTCATGAACCTTTTGCCATCTGAAAGCACCTCAAAAACTGAGTTTTTGGAAGGGAGCGCTCCCCTATACCTCTTCTGGGAGTGTTGGCGCTCCCCCTTACACTGTCTAGGAGCATTATAAAGCTCTGTGTCCCTTCTCTAGGAGAACTCCTACCCTCATGAGCATTGGCACTCCCCTAAATCCTACTATGGAGCGTTATAGCGCTCTGAGTACCCTTTTGAGGGAGCGCTACCTATTTTAGGCAACAGTTGAGTTGTTGAGATGAATGGGGGAAGGATATTTTCATTCTTAGGAGGCAGTTGAGCTCAAATCCCTAGTCCAGCCATGATCTTAGGGCAGATCCTCAACTGAAGGAGGAAAATCCTCACCTTCCCCAAGGATATCTCAAGTTGTTGAGCCTCTCCAAGGCTATATAAGCAAGCTTTCTAATGGTGAAAGAGGACTGGAAAAAGAGAATCACACCAAACTTATGAACTTATAAGTGGCGCTGGAATAGAGATATTTTGGAAGCAAAAGACCTATGATCTCATAGGGAGCAATCAGTGAAGTTCTCATCATTTGGATCGTGGATCTTTTGAGCAAGGGTTAGACAAGGAGGACTTGACGAAACTGCTGCAATCCATCCACGGATGTAAGCAATGTTTTGTCCTCATTAATATAATTTGCTTGTCCTGTTTCTTTCTAATTCATGTTCAATCTCACATGAATTTGTCTCTTTATTAGATAGACCTATTTTGGACTAATCTTGATAGAGTAGGAAGTGGTCGTACTTTGTTTGTCTATAGCGCTGATCGAAGAGCAAAAGATTGGAGCTCAACTCGGAGGGTGCAGGGACAAACACCAGTAAAAGGTACTTCTTTTCTCTTTCCTTCTCACACACTAGTCCACCTAGATCTAAAATGAATTTAGTGACCATGATAAGCACTTTCTGTCTTAGAGTTAAGAGTCTATCTCTTTGAGGCGATCTACCTGTCCGCGGGGAGATTTTCCTTCAACAGAAACTGGCGATTCCACTAGGGATCGAATCAGAACTTTCTTAGTTTTGTTTTTCCTCATATTCCTTGTCTTACCCTTTGTGTTATTAGGCCTTTTTCACCCCTTCATATCTTATTGCATTTTCTGATTGACTCTTTACCCCATCACACTCAGCTTGATTGCAAAAATTCCATTGAAATTTTGGGTTTTTTCGACTTTTTTTTTAGCTTTAGGACTTCAGCCCTCCCCTGTCTTGTTAGCAGAGTGCTAGCACTCACTTAAGCTACTGGAAAGAGCTTTATAACATTCTGGTGGCCCTTATACCAGAGTGTCAGCCCCTTTTTGCCCAAAATCTCTCCAAAATTGCAATTTTTGAAGGTCCAAACCTTGTTTTTTCACTTGCTGAGCTGCTTTGAGACTCAATGATTCTTCCTTTGACCTTTGACATCCTTCCTCCTGAGAAGTAAACACCTTGTTGTTAAAATTTTATGCCCTTCTTCATTATTTTTGAGTTTTTTGCTGTTGAAAGCTTGAAATTGATCCCCTGCTTTCTTCTCTCCTATCCGACTGAGCGAGAACTCTAGTGAAGGACATTTGAAGTCTGTAACTCTTCTCATTTGGTTCTTTGAGGTCATCTGATCCAATCTCTTTTCTCCTTCCTTCTCACACACTAGTCCACCTAGATCTAAAAGGAAGTTAGTGACCATGATAAGCACTTTCTGTCTTAGAGTTAAGAGTCTAGCTCTTTGAGGCGATCTACCTGTCCGCAGGGAGATTTTCCTTCAACAATATCCAGCAAGCATGCATAATCTAAGATTTAGTTAAATGATAATTAAAATACATGGCAGAATACATTCATATACAGATAATAATATCACAATAGAGAGCACTTATATTTATAAAAAGGTGACACCAACTGGTTGCAGACCAAGGACGTTCCACCCAACCGTAGACACCACTACTCTAAAACTCAACAGCAGTGTCACCCCTGAGCCAGGGCTATGAATCCACAAGGATGGTTCCATAGTGTACTTGGGTTCCCAAACCAGTCAGCTCTCAATCTCTCAATGGTTTCCCAGCACCCACAACAATCCAAGTACCCAGCTCTCTTCCACCCAGCCTGTACCACCCCAAGAGAACAGACCTCCACCCTTCTCTTCCACGCAGTCCCTTAGGAAGTCCTTCTCATTTTTCCAGGGCCTCTAGCACAGTTAGTCAAAAATCTCAATGTTGGAACTCTCAGGACTTGTAGTTGTGAGCAAAACAGGGCACGGGCCAATGCATCTCAGACATGCAGGCCCCAGGTCATGGCTGGATTGCACCAGCGACCATTACAACCAACTATCCCATGGCTAATTCTCAGTAGTTCCTTTCCCCTCTTCCAAGCCAAGACGCAGGTGAGGATGGATCAATGGATGTGTAAGTGAGTGCATGGAAGTGCATGAGGGAAATATTGGTACGAAAATCAGGAGTGAAAGAGTGGACGATCCAACGACCAAGGACCAACAACCTACAACCAACCCCACAATCAGAAAAGGAATGGGTTTAAGTATTCTCATGGGGAATCAAGAACCTCCTGACCTTCCCTTATCTTAGCACTGTCCTTGGTGCATATACAAAATAGAGATCAAAATCTCAAATTTATTCAAAAATTTGTGGGTACTCTGCCTGCATGGAATATTCATGCTCCTAGGTAGCATCTTCAGGACCATAGTAGGTCCACTGAACTTTTACCAGCTCTATAACTCAATTTCGGAGAAATTTGACCTTTATGTCCAATACCCGCACTGGTTGAACCTGAAATTCTCCCTCTGTATCTACCTGAATTAGATCCCAATCAATAACATGGTTAGGGTCATGTACATATTTATTTAGTAAAGATACATGAAATATAGTATGCACATTCATGGAACCAAAAAATGCAAGCATGTATGCACCTGGCCCTATTCTATCCAATATTTCAAATGGACCACAAAATCTGGCTGTCAACTTTGTACAACTACCCAATTTCAAAGAGATTTTATTGGGCCTCACTTTCAAAATTACATGATCCCCTACTTTAAAGTATCTAGCTATCTTGTTCTTGTCTACATAAACTTTATGTCTATCCTGAGCTGCCTTTAAATTCTACTTGATCTTAATCACCTGGTCTTCCATGTCCCTGAGCAACTCCGGCCCAAGTACCACTCTATCTGTTGGGTTGTCCTAGCTTACTGGAGTATCTCATTTCCTACCGTACAAGGATTAAAATGGGCTCATTCTCAATGAAGCTTGATACCCATTATTATATGCAAACTCAACCAAGTTTAAGTAATCTTCCGACGTAGATGTCTTATCCATCACATACATTCTCATCATGTCTTCAATTATTCAATTGACCCTCTCTATTCTCCCATATGTATGGGGATGATATGTTGTGTTGAAGTTTAGATTTGTGCCAAATCCTTTAAACAATCCCCTCCAGAAATTGGAGGTAAACTTTGTATCTATGTGTGAGACAATTGTCCTAGGTATCCCATGCAACCTAGCAATTTCCTTCATGAAAATTTCTGCAATATTAGTCATTGTATGTGTTGTCTTCACAGGGACAAAATGAACAGCCTTTGTTAATTTTTGAACCACCACCATGATTGACTCATGTTGCTTATTCGTTATGGGTAATATTGTGATGAAATCCATGGTGATCACTTCCCATTTCTTCTCTGGAATTGGCAATGGTTGCAGCAAACCCGTTGGGTGGCTATGCTTAGCCTTCACCTTCTAACATTCCATACATCGAGCGATGTAATTGGAAACATCCTTATTCATTCCTGGCCAAAAGAACTGTCTTATTACTGCTTTAATTGTTTTCTGGTAATTGGGATGTCCAGCATAAGGAACATCATGCATTTCCTTCATTTTCAAATTCCTCAGTTCTCCAGAACTAGGAACATAGATTCTATTTTTATGCATGATTAATCCATCTTCCCTTATCTCATACTCATTTATATTCTACTATACATTTCCTTGCTGTAAGTTTTCCTTTACCTATAGATAATGTTGATCTGTAACAAGACCATCTAAAATTCTTCTCTTCAATTATGACTGATGCATATTGACAGCAGTAGCATGCATGAGATGCACTCTTCTACTAAGCGCATCGGCAAATTTATTCTACTTTCCTTTGATATGATTGATATCGAAGTCATATTCACTTAAAAATTCCATCCATTTTGTTTTCCTGGCATTCAAGGTCGGTTGTTCAAAAAGATACTTCAGGCCAATGTGGTCTGTCCTTAATTCGAATTTCTTCCCCATGAGATAATGCATCCACATCCTCAAGGCGTGAACAATGGCAGCAAGTTCCAAGTCATGTGTGGCATAGTTCCTCTCATGTTCCTTAAGATTTATGGACTCATATCCAATGACATGTCCATTTTGCGTGAGGACTCCCCAAATTCCTTCCTTACATGTGTCTGTACATACCACAAAACTTTCATTTGGGTCAGCAATCCTTAACACAGTTGCACTAGTAAGTAATTCCTTCAACAAATTAAAATTATTTTCACACTTGAGTGTCCATTCAAATTTAGCTCCCTTATTTTGCAAAGAAGTGATGGGATGAGCAATCTTAGAGAAACCTACTATGAACCTTCTATAGTAGCCAGCTAATCCCATAAAATATCTGACATCTGACACATTATTGGGTGTTGGCCATCCTCTAATGGCTTCGATCTTCTCTAGATCTATTGTTATTCCCTGCTCTGAAATAATGTGTCTCAAGTAATGGATATTATTTTGATACAAAGAACACTTACTCAACTTGGCATACAATTGGTGTTCTCTCAGTACTTGCAATACCAGTCTTAAGTGATGTTAATGTTCCTCTTCAGACTTAGAATAGATAAGTATGTCATCCAGGAATACTATGAAAAACTTATCCAAATAATTTCTGAATATGCCATCCATTAAGCACCTGAATACAGCTGGTGCATTGGTCATTCCAAATGGCACCACTAAAAATTCATAATGCCCATACCTGGTCCTAAAGGTTGTCTTATGAATGTCTTCTTCCTTGATTCTTACCTAATGGTATCTTGCCCTTAGGTCAATCTTTGAAAATATATTTTCTCCTCTTAGTTGATCAAAGAGGTCATCAATTCGGGGTAGAGGATATGTGTTCTTTATAGTGTACTTGTTCAGTTGTCGGAAGACAATACACAGCCTCAAGCTTCCATCCTTCTTTTTGAAAAAAAGTACTCATGCTCCCCAAGGTTAAACACTTGGATGTATGTACCCTTTCTTCAACAATTCCTCCAACTACATTTTTAATTCTTTTAAATCTAGTGTGCTCATTTTGTAAGGTGTTTTTGACACCGGGGCAGCTCCTGGCACTAAATCAATTGAGAAATCTATCTCTCACCTTGGTGGAAATCCTGGTATTTCTTGGAATACATCTTCAAATTCCCGTAGCACCAAGAAATCTTCAACGCTTGGCCCCTTTGTATTATCTGGCTCTTCCACATGAGTTGCATACAATTGACATCCTTTCCTAAAACATCTTTTTAGCTATAAGGATGAAATCTCCCTTATAGAGATGGGTCTTGGGACTCCTTTCACAGTGCTATGTCTTCCATTTCCATCAATACATGTAAATGTCTTGTTATGACAATCTAGGATAGCATGATGATTTTCCAACCAATCCATTCCAATCAGAATATCATAAGACCCCAATGGTATGATATTTAGATCCATACTAGTATTCATGCCATTAATACTTATGGAACAACTTCGGACCATATCATGGATTCTTCTTTTGGTTCCAGTGGCTAACTTAACCAAAATTGCTTTGCCAAATTTACTTTTCTCCAAATGTAATCTATCCACTATCTTAGGATCAATGTAGCAATGACTTTCTCCTAAATCAATCAAAATAGAGACAAGTTGATTTATGACCTTACCTTCCACCTCGATCATATTGGATTGGTACTCTACTTGTCGATCATTTAAAGCTGCATAGATTCTTCCCATATCTTCGATTGTTGTAGCCTCTTGGATGTTGTGAACAGTCTTCACTCTGTCCTTTCTTTGTGGGCAATCCTTGTATAGGTGATCTTCCTTTCATCCCCAGCATTTGATTGGTGGTCTTCCCCTTTTTCCCAAGGAATATTCCTTCTTGAAATCTCCCTTAGCATATTGATCTTAACGATTTCTATTATGCTCATTCCTATTGAAGGAAGGTTTGAATCCTTTCCTCCTCTGATCAGACTTCACACTTTTATTGTCCTTCCAAGATTTCTGCAGACATTCTCTTCCTTGGCCTTGCTCATACATGTATTTATCCTTTGTAACGCACCTCCCAGCCACCAACAGGTCAGGGAACGTCACTACTCATATGCTTAACTTAGCTCTGACAACATAAGGTAACAACCCAGTATCCAACTGAGGTATGTCACATAATTTTTCTTTTTTTTTAATACGTATATACACACACAGGCATACATACATACTGCACTGCGTGCAATTAAACATATACATAAAACTCTCTAGCAGAAGCTTCACATATAAAACATAAACAAACAATTTCATTCTATAAATATATGATTTTCAGGCTGTATTAACAGTAATCATAGACATCTAGCTTATACAGGGGTATACCCTTAAACATACAGACAGCTATGCTCACACATGCCATAAAACCCATAAATTAACACATAAATGACAATGCAGCATGTAAATTCATCACAGAACCGATACTTATCTTGGTAATAATGTCACCAACTGCGTGCAGACCGTCCACGAACCTTCCAACCTTAGACTACATTGTTCATCACTCTCAACAGTGAGTCACCCCCGAGCTGGGACTAGACTCCACCCGGGTAAGGGGTTCCTAACCAGGCTAAGGGTTCATGGTTAACAGGAAAGACTCCATCTCAGGTGCTCACTCAATCGGTAGCCTACAACCTCTCATTCCCCACATGCCTATCCCACCCAAGGAAGTGTGCCCCTTCTTTGCTCAATAGTCCTTCAGCTGCCCCACTTCTCTTCCAGGGCTTCAGCAATAGGCCGGACTGGAAGTCTCAAAGCACTGTAGATGTAGTTTATCACCTTCAGGAAATCGATCCCCAGCAATTCTCTCACTCAAAGAATTTCTCACGGGCCTGACAACCCACCTCTTCAATCTCGCTCCCAAGCTGACAGGTACACCAACCAGAACAATGGTCACGAAAACAAGTTCATGTACAGTGATAGGAAAGTACGAGGATAGCTCGATGACTATGCAAAGAAATGGTCATGGATTTATGGTAGAGATGATGATTTCCCCCCTCCAATAATGGTTCTCTGGTCAAAGCAAAAATGGCAAGATCCCCCCAAAGGCAATAAGTCTCGGTAATAAGTATGCATGTCTCCAACTTGACACTTGTCATGTTGGAAGCTGCTCTGATACACTTGTCCCCTTCATTAGGACTTAGGATAAAATAATTATCCATACTTTATGTTCTAAGAAATATTAATTTAATATTCCTTTTTGGCTTAAGCTCTCTCGCTTATCCCTTTTCTTATCTTTTGGCCCTCCCTTTCCCTAACTGGTGGAATCTAGTCCCCCTTCTCTTTTATCGTGGTCGGTCTATGTGTAGCAATGTATTTTATATTAATCATGAGACATATACAAAATAGGCGCTCTGGCCTTTAACATCTAGGCACTCTGGCCTATTTTTAAAACATAAGCATTATGGCTTATAATACTGGCTCACCATCCTATAATGCATATCATATACATAAAGGTTCGTTGACCTTAATATTGTACGCACTTTAGTTACTACACACGGTATCCATTGTCCTCAAGGTTGCGCACACTTTAGTTATTGCGCGCGGTATCCAGAAATGTGCACACTATATCACTTTACTGCGCAGTATATGCACGCACCGTGCCATGAAAGGTGTATTACAAAAATGATGTCTAAACAGCTCACTAGCTTAAATATACTTGAATTACACTTGAATTTGGGTTTGAATGAGGGATATAACAGCCTTCCCGATGGCTTCAGTCAAAGTCTTGGGCTCATCATACTTGAGCTTTTCCATATAAAAGGTTGGCAGTCCACTTAGAAATATCTGTATTTTCTCTTTCTCATCACCAATGAATCTAACATACTTTAATAATCCCAAGAACTTCTTCTCGTACTCTTCCATAGTCATGCTTCCCAACTGGAGTTCAAAAAACTCCTGCATTTGCTTGTCATAGAAATGCTCTGAGAGGTACTCCTTATGGAAGTACTTATTGAACTGCTTCCAAGTGATCCTACTTTCATTAACATGTTCCACTTGCTTCAGTTGGTCCCACCACATTGCATCTTTCCTGAGTAAACGGTAGGTGTCAATCCTAGCTTCCAGGTTGGATGAATAGTTATGCAACTGAAAATATCTCCTGAGCCCAAGCAACCATGCTTCGGCATCATTTTTCCTTTCTCTTTCACCCTCAAAGGAAGGTGGCTTGAGCTTCCTCAGCTCTCCTTGCAAACTATCTACCTCTTGTTTCCTTCTTTGGTGTCTGAAAGGAGACACCTATGGACTACTTACGAGATCATATAATGCATAAAACTTGCTTCCTGAGTAAGGAGGTGAGTGGTGTCCATGAGCTCTGCTAGCACTTCTGGAATAACCAGCTCTTCCACGATCATCCCTTCTTTCATGGCACCTACCTTCTTCCTCTTGTATTGAGTTTGATCCCTTCTTTATTTGTCTCTGCAACTAATTTAAGCCCTGCAACACTCAAGCATTTATATGACTTTTCTCTCTCATCAGTCTCTTGTTGTCTGCTTTGTAGCTCTTCACTTCCATCTCAGGCTTCTTACTGTTTCTATTAACGTTTCATGCTCTCATTTTCCCTTGCATCCATTGGACTCTGTCTTTGCATTACCAACTCTGGTATTCTGGCCTTTGACCTCCTTATCATGACTGAAGGCTCCCTCGTCTTCTTCCATTCCCTCAATACGCATCCTAAGTTGAGGTGTTTAAACCCCTTAATTCTGCAAAATGTGCAAGCGACCATTTTGTTAGAATTATGCATACGATAAAAAAAAATTTCAAACCATGCTACAAGTCTCTTTCTTTTTTTTGTTCATGGAGATCATATCCCCATTCTTTGAAAATAACAGTGTCCTATTATCCTTGGCTGACACAGAACTTCGTCTTGTGCAGACGCTTCCTTCAAACTACCTTCCTAGGTGACCACGACTAGAAACTGCGGCTAAATCCTTCCTTATCACTTTTTTGTCTTCAAGAAAACCAATTCGGCCCTTATCCCTCCTTCCCTTAGCTCTACATCTGCATATGACCATGGCCATGACCCTGCACTTATCTGAAAAGAATTTTTCCAGAGCTTCGAGACTTTGAAACTTTCAGCCAGGATCGGATCAACGATCCATGTCCTCTTTCATGATCAACAATCGAGATCCACTTCGAGACTCCATGCTTGGGGAGTCTCAACTTTCCTCGCTTACCTCCGCCCGAAACTGTTTTACCCAGAGTTCATGATCTGTCGATAGCTGTCCTCCCACAGATCAGCGCATGTGAATCATTTTGGCTCTTTGGGCTTCGGAAGTTTTAAAACTTTCCTCCTGCACTTTCTCCCAGACTGCTTTCACCCGAAGTTGATGATCCCTTGATGTGTGTCTTCTGGAATCAACGGTTGATATGTCCTCCTTCCTTTGGGCCTTCATGATTTTTCAACCCAACGCAACGTGTCACATATTTCCCATCTGGAGTTCCCAGTATCCAAACTACACGATCTGTCGCCACGTGGAGAAATATTGGAAGAGGACATGTGGCCCAATCAGAAGGGTGACACATGTCATGTTCTAACTGACATTTCAATACTCCAAATGCCCAAAAATTACTGACACGTGACACACATCCCATGTGTCCACGTCATCCCAGGTGACATCCACAAGCCATGTCACTTCAGGAATTTCAGGATCCACATCACCTCTAGGTGATGTCATCGTGCCCCATCACTTCATCTCTTCAGGCTTCAGAACTTCAGGATTTTCCATACTATCACACTTCCAATTCTCCCGAACTTTGAATTCCCGACCTGGCCAATATGTTGCCATGTTTCCTCCTAGATCGGACGACTAAGATTCGCTTCGAGTCTTCACACAGAGTCCATGAATCTGCACCACGTGTCCTCCTTAATCTAACGGTTGAGGCTCACTTCAGGTCTTTGGGCTTCAGAAATCTCAAATTTCAAAACTTATCTGTCCCCACTGGATTTTATCCGAAACCCTGGATCTGGTGACGCATGGCTCTCGGTAGATCAATGGCTGAGATCCTTTCGAATCTTCAAGTTTCGGAAATCTCAAACATCAAACCTCCTCAAAGTACACGAGATTATTCTGTGCGTCCCCTTGAATCAGATGATTGAGGCTTACTTTGAGCCTTCACCCAAAATCCACAAATTTATGCCACGTCTCTTCTGGATTAGACTGCCCAAATTCACCTCGGACGATCCGACACTTGAGATTTACTTTGGCTCTCCGGCTCTCTAGGCTTTAGGAGTTTCAAATCTCAACTGAAAACCTCTCGAACAGATTTCTCTGGAGTTACTAATCTGATGACACATACCTCTTGGTGATCGACGATCAGGATCTACTTCGGTTATTTCACCTCCTCCTCGTCCACAACTTTCAAAGTTGTGGATCTCATGCCACTTGTCTCTCCTTGACAATGGACGGCCCCAAACTACTTTGTCTATATAGAGTTTCTATGTTCAAGCCCTAACATGCCACATCACTTATTTCCCTTCAATTTGTGGGGGCATGCATCGGTGGTTTGGAGTAAATCATTTTTCGCCCCACAATTCTTCTTACGCTAACACGTAACCCCTCAGTGAAACCATGGTTTGGATTGCAGGACCAGATTGGAGAATTATCTCCTATGCAACTTGGTTCCTCGCAATGCCTCATGTCTGTTGATATCACTCTCCAATGGGATCTGGCGGTTGTGAACTTATCCCTTGCTTCCTTTTCGTCAAATGGCCCTTGTTCACCTATCCTTCGATCCAACAATATGGGATCTCTCCTGATCCTACAGTGGTGATCGCTCCTGAATTCGAAGAGGGACCATCATGATCCTCCGAACCCCTTACAACGGGTCTCTGACATTCTATATCCTGCGTACATTCTGCAATGCCATTCCTCCTGAGATTTTCAACTCCATGGTTAGAGGTCAATCTGTAACCACGAGACTCTGACCAACAGACCCGACCCATATCGCCCAATGTTTCAACCAGAAGCTCTGATACCAAATTGTAGCATCCCCAGCCACCCACAAGTCAAGGTATGCTACCTTCAATCCCACCCTTGGACTTCTTTTTCTTACCAATACCTTCTTTAATTAATAAGAATGCATAAGATACAAGATTTAGCGACATGCACAGCAATATCCAGCAAGCATGCATAATCTAAGATTTAGTTAAACGATAATTAAAATACACAATTTACAGCAGAAATTTAAAAATTATGAATTGAAGGAGGATGGAATCCTCTTGTACAAAGGCAAGGTGTATGTGTCAAATTCCATGGAGCTAAAAACTATAGTGCTGAGAGTGTTTGCACCCAAAGTTTTGAGTTTAGTTTTGCATGCACACACAAATGGAGTTGTGTGTGATCATTCCATATTTTTGTGCATGCCTAAGGAAATTTGTGAGGATGACGTAGAGTGTGCACCAGATCAAGTCTTTTCATTTGCGCACCAAGTTGAAATACTACCAAGTACGTGTTGGTCCAAGTTTTTTCAGTTGCATCGGAAATCAAGAAGATGCCCTCTGGAATCAAGAAAGGAATCATTAGGAAATCTCCCCAAATGATTATATCCATTATCAAAAAGATGTTGCATGTCCAGAGAATGAGTTGGTAGGCATTTAATATTTCCCTTGATGCAGAGAGTCGACATGGAGTGTTGGAAGGAAACAGAAGGATGTGAGGTATTTGTATTAGACAAACGAGTGGAGCAGAGCAGAAAGAGGAAACGCTCCCTAGTAGAGAAAGATATAAAAGGAAGCTCAAGCACCAAAAATAGTGTTAGAAATATTTTGAGTTGGCTTATCTATCAGTATTGAGCTTACGTTGATCCTGTTGTATTGTTGTAATATTTTTGATATAATTTTGTGTCTATTCTATGTCTGATTTTGAACAAAGGCTCATTGTGCAGCATGTTGTTACTCTGATTTTTTATATAGCAAAGATATGAAGCTTAATGGTTGTCATAAGTGTTTTTCCTACACAATGTATATCTCTAATATGATGGAATTATTTCAGTAATAAAGATATGACAGTTCTAATCCATTTTGTGTCTATGTTGTATGAGTTGAATATGTGTGTGTATTGTTTTAATACTTAGTCCTAATATTTTATCCAATGTTCTCTCCTATCGATATGATGGATTGGAGTTGGTGGACACATTAATTGCATGGATACATTGCATTCTCGAGTACTAGAGGCCTCGCTAAATTGACTCTGTACTGATAGGGATTCATGTGCATTGGTGGGATGCACATCGAGAATCATATAATGAATGAGAAGCTATCGAAGCATCCATGTGCAAATAATTTTGACCAGATGTTGACATCCATCCCTGTCCTTGCCCCTATGAAATACATTGTATCACAAACCATAGGTGCAATGCATGGGGTCACTATATGAATGATTTTTGTCGGCTTCCCAATAAACACACTATTTCCTCGAGTCCTCAATTTTACATTGGAAAATGTAGGGGACCTTCTATATCCTATGATAATCTATTCCCCGTACACCTGATCTCCATCCCCATTGAGAATACAGATGACTCTAGCACATATGTCAAAGAAATGGTTAGCCAATGGATCCTACGATCCTACTGCGCCTCATATTGTACCTCCCGGATAGACATTGACAGGTCATGCTCGGATGCGGGTATGTGGCGACCCACCTAAGGTCGCTATGTCCCTTTAATCCATTAATCAATTCCCATCAAGGTGCATTGAACCATGCATCGCACCTTTGGCAAGAAAACTCCCACATGGATTTTGTCATTGACAACATTATTTATTTTGAAGATCTAATGGTGGAAACATATTGGCAATCTTAACGGTCGAGGTGATATACAATCCTCAAACATCAGCTACATCTAATTACTAGAATGACAACTCATTAATACCACTGGAAAGGGGAAAATTTCCTTGATTCAAAAAAAATAAGAATTTACTTGTAGGACTCAGCGCCCAATTCGACATTAATGAAAGTATGATAGCACAACCTCTGACATGTTGATTCCAATGGTCGCATAGGGATATAGTGTTGGCCTATTTAATGAAAATATGGGATAATAACTTCACATGCGTGAACAGTCACATGTCAATATGACTCCTTTCGATTGTCCTTTTATATCACTTGCATCACACTTCCTCCCTATTTATGTTTGTTGCACATAATCGCCCTTCACTATCGCCACACAGATTGCCTCCACCTCCACATTCTATCTGCCAAACAATTCTCTCCTCCATAACACGAATTATGTAATGGATTCATCCAGCCAACCCAGAGCCTGACCAAACTCTAAGGCCATGAAGGATATGTCACTCCTTGATCATATAATTCCCTGTGGATTCTTAATTGAATATCTTCCATTTGGAAAATTCCATCTCCTCAAGTGTGTCAATTATAATGCCCGTGACCCCTACCAGTTTCCTAAACTTTAGCTCGATCGATGTAGAGAGGTCATTCAGTAGGATGATGGCACAAAGAAATCGGTCATACATGAACGGGCACTACCCTTGAAGCACTCTGGGATTCTATCCCATCTTAAATGTCCCCACTTTGGTCTAGCCGAGGTTGTGTAGTCTTGCATTCGGTTCCTCCTCACCAGAATACAAGGGGGATACATTTGGTTGGACCTCATGTATCTCGTCAACCAATCCAGCATACACAGAGTCTCTAGTTTACCCAATTCTAGTGGAAATATAGCTAACACACTTAAAGCAAAGGATGCAACACTCAAGGAGGTGTATTCAAAATATGACACATGAAGAGGAAAATGCAACGTTCTCATCTTGACCATAAATTATTCGATAGTCTGATTTGCAACCCATCTCCTTGCATGCAATATTATTTGCACATGTCAAAAGGAAGAATGTCCAATCGAGGTTGTTCAGGAAGCCAAGCATTATTTTGATGGGTATCAGATGGATTGGGCTCCTTACCTCTTTAAAAAAAAAATCGCAGACTACCTTAATTCTCAAGATGAGGGGGAGTTTCATTACAGTTGGGTCCTTTTACTGTTGATCATGACACTCTAGAAGCCACCCCTCGGCTTCAAAATCAATATGGAAATAGCACCCTCCTTTATCTCCCCACAATTCTTACCACTCCAACATTCCAAGGAGACCAAGGAACATGCTGCCATTTCTAAATAATTCAAGCAATGGTAAACGCAGTTGATCAATGTGTCTACTAAGCATGTCCGCATATTCTACAGGTATTAACATCATATTCATTTTACTTGTAACTTCCATAATGTGGTCATATTTCCTCATGAAGCTACAGGAAACTAAAAATGCGTACTCCCTTTATGTATTACAGAAAGAGATATTATCGCAGGGGTAGAACACTAGCCAACCCAAGACTACCCCCCCCTTCTTGGAAATACAATCTGAATTTGAAATCAAATCAAAGAATTTTTAGGACCAATTCAAGAACGCAACGGAGGAAGATAAAATAGTAGTGGCAGCCATGAATATTGAATATTCCCACTCCCCTGCATGTTCTATGAATGTCAGTGGGTCTGATGCGGACAATGTTGAATCCAAAAAGAGAAAGCGGGTATCCCACACTTATGCCCCCGCTCAGATAAACAATGACTCAGATTCTGACCATGATCCTTCACCTCCACCATAGCCTACCCCAATTTTAGAAGAAGCCACCATGACTGCATCTCATTCCAAACCATGCTATGGGGCCAGTAAACGTCGGTGTACAACATCCCATAAGCACATTGAGGAGGGTTCTCTCACTCAAAGCCGGAAAGTTGCAAAATTGATGAAAGAGACTTTCATGCCACTAGCCAAATAGCAAGTCTCACACAATGACGTGATAAATAAAATGCATATTATAGGCCAACATATTACATTTCCTTCTTTCTTAGAGTCTCCATCTTACTCCAATCCAACCCTCATGGTTATGAGAGCCAGTCCTTGTCGAGTGATCAGTGTCAATCCACTTGCGATTATCACATCAATCTCAGCAAGAACTGAGTTGGACTTGTCCTAGGTGCCTACAGTAGAAATCCCACACTTTATCACTTCCTTGGTCCATGAGCTCGAGGAACACCAACAATCCCTTCACCAGAAACTCACCTAGTTACATGTCAGTTATGAGCAAGAGCATTCCAGTCATGACTCCACACAATCCCACTTGCAAATGGAATCCTTTGCACGTCAAGAACTGGAAGAAACCTAAAATATGTTACAAGATCTACACATGGCTAAAGTGTTCTCACATGCAGAAACTTAAGGCCAATATACATTTTTTTTTCATGACCATGGCAAGTTGATAACCATTCTCAATGAGGCCTACTCCTGGCTCTCCCCACTAGCATGAGTGACACTAGATATTCCAGCTCTGTAAAAAATGAAAGTGGTTGCCATGCATGTTCTAACTCTCCAATCATAGAATCACAAACTTCAAGACCAGATGCTACATCCAACCCCAAAAGGAACTTCCCTCTAGCAGTAAATTGCTCAAGCGATCAATGTTGTTCAAGAGAGTCGAGACCATGCCCAAGGCTTTGTTTCATTGGTCACTCATAGATTCAAGTTGTGTGATTCTTTACAAATCCCTCTAGAGGTCATGACCTTCTATGATCATACTCGTACAATATAGGTTTAGGTTGTGCAGTAAAAAAAATACATGGGTTCACTTCCCCCCAAAGAGTGCACTGTTGTAATGCATGTTGTTTCCACATGAACAAAGGAGATCACTTCAGCTAGGGATAATTAACAGAATATGCAAGAATTGATCACTTCACTAGCCGACAAGGCTATCAACTGTTATACTCAGCTCTCAAATATACAAGTTGTTGTCGGCCCCCTCATCGAGAAACTCAACATCACAAATATCAAAACTCCTCAAGCCAAAGACATCGATAATGAGGCAGCTATTCAACTTTCCAACCATCTCCAAGCCCAACTCAAAGAGCCTGAAAGCCAGTATAAAGACTTTGTGAAGGAATTCATAAGTATTGTATTGTCCATGGTGACGATTGTTCCTTAAAGTAGATGGATCGAGGACGAACCAGATATTAGTGGTGGGGGCCTGTTGGCACCCAAAGTTTTGGGTTCAGTTTTGTGCACACGCATAAACAATGTTTTGCGCACGCGCAAAAAAAAATTGTGCATGCTCATTTCATAGCTTTGTGCATGCCTAAGGAAATACATGAGGAATGACATAAAGTGAGCATCAAACCAAGTTTTTTCAATTGCTCACCATGCTTAAAGGTTATCAACTACGTGTCAGTTCTATTTTAGTCAATTGTGTAGGAAAACAAGAAGATGCATGTCGAAATCAAGAAAGGAATTGTCGAGAAATCACCCCAAATGATTATTTCTAGTAGCATACAAAGACGTGTGATGGAAAAAGAATGAGTGGCCAGGAAGTTGAGATTTCCCCTAATGTAGAGAGTTGACGTGGAGCACTAGCAGGCACCAGAAGTGTGTGAGGTACATGTATCAGACAAATGAGTGAAGAAAAGTAGAAAGAGACAGGGCTCCCCAGTAGAGAAAGATATAAAAGGAAGCTGGAGCACCAAAAATAGAGTTAGATAGTTTTTGAGTTGGATTAGAAATTAGTATTAGCTCACTCTAAGCCTATTGTATTGTTGTAATACTTTGAATATATTTTTTTGTCTATTCTATATCTGAGTTTTGAACAAAGGCACATTGTGCAGCATGTTGTAACTTTGAGTTTTTATATAGAAAATATATGAAGTTCTATGGTTGTCATATGTGTCTGTCGTACGCAATGTATATCTTTGATATGACGGAATACTTCTAGTAATAAAGATATGACAGTTCCAATCCATTCTTTGTATGTGATGTACGAGTTGAATATGTGTGTGTATTGTTTTAATTCTTATTCCTAATAGTTTATCAAATATGAGCTACATGGATGCCAACTGTAGTGAATTTTTGTTTGTTTAAGCCTTCATCCCTATCACAAGACCCTATGGTCTCTGTGATCCTCTCTACATATCAGGTGAGACCTTACTCGACCTTGACCAACGATTGATATGTTGGTGCTTTGGGGTTTTGTAGGACAACTCTGGATGAACCTTGGGTCTAAAACTCCCTAGCGTTAGGAACGATGGGACGTGCACAAGTGTGGACCGAAAGCGCCCAACAAATGGTTTCATTGTCAGATTGATAAAGGAAAAAATGAGTTGGCATCCTTCTAAGGAGGAGATTCAAGACTAGATAGAAGCGAAAGAATATGTGTTTTCCATGCAATAGACTCAAGGATTGAGGGTGAACACAAAATAATGGAAAGGAAAATATATTTACTTGGATATGCATGAGCTATTCTTTGCATAATTTCCTTGTATGTTGCATGAATGTCTAAAGAGGCAAGATGTTATTAATTTGGCTGCGTTCTCAGTGGATAAAATAGCTTGGGATCAAGATGCACTTGATAGCTTGAAGGTGCTAGATAAAAAGTGGACTCGGGATATTATTTTTGGTTTGCTCGAGTGAAGGAAGGATACATTGTTGATTTTGTTGTAGAATATAGTGATTCTTTCAGCGAGGTTGAAAGAATGTTTGAAGAAGGTCCAAGGAAGAGGATGATAAAGGATATTCCACTTTGGATCAAGATGTTGTTAATAGAGAAAAGAATGATATGCATGGATCCC
>ML792011.1:342588-362930 GCA_009831015.1 Picea engelmannii
AAAAGAGCCTAAAGGTATGCAAGAAGAGTTGAGATAAAAATAAGAGCGAAAGAGAAAGGTGAAAAATAATTAGCTAGGGGTGTGCAACGAGGGGTCAAGTCCAGGATGAAGATAAAATAAACCACACCAAGTGGTAGTGTGAGAGTGGATGTTGTGCGAGAGTGGCACACATATGAGGATATCCCCACAAAGAGGCGTGGCATAGAGAATATGGTGTCTAGTAGGGATGCCAGTAGTGATACTAGTACGGACCTAAGTGACAAATTTCGCACCCCTTGGTTGTTGCAGAGTGTCACAACCTTAGAAGAATATGAAGTGCATAGTAGTGGTGCATTGATAAGGAGATAGTATGGTGTGTGGAGTAGGAGTGTGTGGATTGGAGAAAGTTGTTTTTCACAAGGTGGCAGTGAAGAGATCGGATCGGGAGATAATGTGTGGATTTGTAGTGCGCAGGTTGGCCCAGAAGATAGAGTGCACATATGTGGTGCACATATAGGATAGAAAGGAAGGGAAGATAATGTTGGTGCGTGAGAAAAAAAGGAATATGGAGGCTCCCCTACTGGTGGGGGAGACAAATTTATAGTAGTGGATGATCTTGCGTGGCTACAAGTAGATAGCGCTTTGGGTCACCTCGCAATAATTTTCAGAAGAAGATGGACTTAACCCCCCTTTGTACCACCCTTCTTGCACATTATTAATCAAGAAGAAAATACAACAGATAGTGAAGAGATTGGATTTGAAGAAAGATAAGAAGAATAAATAAGTGACGAGACAAGTGAAGAAGAATGTGAAGTCAACAATACTTTACCTCAAGTGATAGTGGTGTGGAAATATCCAGCTAGTAGCAGTCAGAGAAGAGGAAATAGCTCTAGTTTGAGGATGACGAATCAATATAGTACACTAAGGTTTCTTGTGTTCCATGGAACGGGTAAGGACGATGCAGAACAACACTGGTTCACATGTCAAGCAATCTGATCTATAAAGAGAGTTACAGACGACGCAGAAAATATCACTTAACTAGAGACTACGTTCAGGGATAAATCCTTGACTTGGTACATGAAATCCAAGGATACTATGCCAGCAGGATAGGAAAGGTCCTTAGCCAAGATAAATAAGGATATTCTTAGGGAGTTTCAAAATCCTAAGTCAGAATCCTAATGCATTATTGAAATAAAGGAGATTAAATAGAAACAAGGAGAAATTGTCTAGGACTATGACCAGTGGTTTAAAATCTTGTTGGATAGGCTAAAGTTCCAAATCTAGAACGTGCAGCATAGAGAATGGTTCATTGCATAGTTACTCCCCCATATCTAAGTCCCTCTCACCCAGCAAAAAGTGACGACTTAGGCAAAGGCAATTAAGATCGCAATGTACTTGGAAGCTACACCTGGAGGCGAAGAGACATCGGTCGGGTTGGTATAGGTTCAGTCGCAAATAACCAACCTAATGATACAACTGAAAGATATGGCCATGACTAAATTCATGCACGAGTACGATTAGTGTACCACATGTCATTCTGAGGGGAATCTTCAAGACGAGTGCTTGGTCCTTCCAAATTATGTGGCGATGGGCCCGCCAGGTCCATTTCCATATGGATAGTTAGAATGGTGTGAAATGTGCAGGAAATGGGGGTATGTGCCACCATGTTTTCCCACATTGCATAAATACCAGACAACAACTCACACTCCATTCTTTGAGTTTTGTAAATCCATCGACCATGATGTTAATAGTTTCCAATCCCTCTGATTAATGCGAGATAAGACCCGTGTTGCATTCCTGGTACAGGAGGAGAAAAAGGGTGGTGAGTAGGATGGTGCAAATAGAGGCAGATATCAAGGAGGACCCTGAGGTGGATATGGGCATGATCATGGTAGTGAATATGGTGGAGGATGAGGTATAACCCCCACCTATTTTAATTGTGGTGAGATTGGACATGTCTCATGATTTGCACCAAGTTGTGCACGCTATGTGCCTATTATTATATTCCTAAACATGTAATCGAGGATTGTCCCAACTTACTAAAAAGTGGTAGGACAAGCAATCCAATGGTAACATGGTCATGCTTGTTGAGCCACACAAAAACAAGAAGAAGAGTGAGGAGGTTGTTTTCCATGTAGTAACCCGCGAAGGAGTGAAGACAAGGGTGGACTTTGAGCATGGTGAAGGCTCAGGTCAAAGACCAGACACACATATCAGGAAGGCACCTTAGCCCCCTCCTAATTTCGATGTTTCTCAGCAGAAGCAGTTACTGCACGATGTGTAGAGAGTACTTGAAGAATAAATAGCACATGAGGAGTTGCAACGCACTACTTAGAGGTCTCTTAAAGAGGCATGAATCTAGGAGGAAGTGCATAGAGTGACACAAAGGTCTCTAGAAGAAGCTCAGATCCAAGAAGAGATGTAGTGGGAGATGTAGAGATCATTGGAAGAATCTTGCATGCACAAGGAATTGCAATGCGCAACGCAAACATATTTGGAGGAGGCTTGCGCACGTGACGAAATATAGCACACAACCCAAATATTGATAGAGGAAACATGCAAACAAACTACGTTGCGATGTGCTGAGAAAAAAACATATGAAGAAAAGTGTGAGGAGGATTTGTGATGCATAGGGCACACAAAATCCTTATGCGACTTAGGTCGCATGGAAAAATTTGGAGATCAATTCGATACATTTTTTTACTGTTGTTTGTGCTTGCTTAAAGATCTAGAAGCAACAAGTAAACTGACTCAGATGTTAGCTACTTTCTTGAAAGAGAAAGGAGATGAGACCACCATATATGCTCTGCTACTGGAAAGCAATGAAGGCCAAGTCAACAAGAAAAAGAGCATTGCCTGAGAATTCAAGATGACAATAGAGCTTGGTAGGTACGACATGGATGGAGAATCTGAAATCCAACGTGAACATTTTACCCAAGAAATATTGGGAAGTGATGGGTAATCCTAAGTTGGTTTCATCACCCATATAGCTCTGATTGGATAATCAATATAAGATATACCCCATAGGCTAGCTGGAGCAAGTAAAAGTGATCATCGAAGGAGTGAAAACAAAGGTTGACTTTGAAGTTATCGAGATCATGTATGAGTCTTATCCATATCATGCATTAATGGGAATTGACTAGGCCTTTGACAATAATGTGATGTTAAATTTGAAGATGAAGATGTCCTTTGAAACTAACACCCTACATGTGGTCGAGCCACTAGCTCCATATGAGGGCAACCAATACAATGATCTTGTGGATGAGGATGTGCCAAGCTTGGGCATTGAAAATGTTTACAAAATCATGGGGCGCGGGGAGGACTACATCAACTCCACCAAAAATGGAGAGTTAAGCTGGAGAAGTGTCAAATCTTATGACACAAATTCTGAGAATGTCATGGAGAGGTGGAAGAACAAGCTCTATGAATTTTCCATGCGCAGATGCACAATGATAACAAAAGCAGTGCAATGGATCAAATCTGAGTTATCTGATGCCCTAGGGTTTGATGGGATAGGGTTAGTGGAGACCATCCTCATACAGATGGAGAAAACCATTCCCACAAAGTAGAGACTTCATTCCATGGATGCAATGGTTTGAGGGACTCCTGTGTGGTGGTGGGCGACCCATTGACCAAATATTTAGAGATGGGCATGTGTAGCCAAGTTCCTAAAAGTTTGATTCCAACCTATCGTGTATTTTGATATAGCCAACCAATATAAGGGCACCGAGGACCCTAGTGAACACATTTTGTTCTACAAGTGACGGTCGATCTCTAAGAACATCCCTCAAGCCCAATGGGTCCATCGGTTTGTCCACACAATGGACATGATTCCTCAAAGCTGGTACATTGAGGAGGAACTTAGGAGACAAACAAGTGAGTGGACCCATATGAGTTCCCAGTTTCTTTCAACCTTTTGTTTCACCACATAATATTTGGTTCTCAGAGATGCACTCTACCATATTCAGGACTTGATTTTCTATCGGAAACCAAAGGGCTTTGGCCCCAGGGTGGTCTCCTCATACCATCAACCGATGGAAAAACTGAAAGAAGTAGTGCATTACTAGAAGATTGATGTGGATAATATTGATGAAGAAGACCCCTACAACATCCAGATCATAGAGTCGGAAGGAGAACGTGCATTAAAGGGAAATGTGGTAGAGACGACCACACCGAACCATAATGTCCCCATAAAAACCAAGAAACACAATATTGGTACTGATGAAGCACCCAAAATGGCCATTATTGGAGATTACTGGGATAAGGAGATAGTCACTCAGGTTGTTGACCTCCTTAAATAATATGAGGACTTGTTTCCTCAAAGATTTTCTAATATGAAGGGCATTACGGGATCATTGAGAACTATGAATATCCAACTCAAACCTTATTCCAAACCAGTCAAGAGAAGACCCTACCACCTGAATCTTAATTACAAAGAAAGGGTGTGCAAGGAACTAGACCAAATGTTGGATGTCGGGATCATTGTCCCTGTGGAGGAATCTGATTGGATTATTCCTATGGTCATGCAACCTAAAAATACTAGGGAAATTCACATAATTTTTATCTAAGGATTCTGAACGTAGATTGCATCTGTGATCCTTTCCTGACACCCTTCATAGATGAGGTATTAGAAAATGTTGGCAGTCGGGAAGCCTACTCTTTCATGGATGGCTTCTCAGGGTATCATCGAATTCAGATTGTAGAGGAATATTAGGCTAAAACCACCTTTGCGACCGAATGGAGGTCATTTTCATACACAGTTATGACCTTTGGATTAAATAATTCCCATGTAGTGTTTTCTCGGATAGTGATCACTGCTTTCAAGGAATTTATCTACAAGTTCCTTGAGGTATACTTGGATGATTGGATAGTGTTCAATCTATTAAAAGAACACATTCAAGTTCATTGACTAACGTTGGATCGATGCCTCCAGCTACAAATCTCTTTAAATTTGAAGAAATGCACCTTTTGTATGCCCTTTGGTATATTACTAGGCCAGGTCGTATACAAAGATGGCTTGCTTGTGGATCCCACTAAGATTGTTGCCATATTGGCTATGGTGGCCTCCACTTCAGTTCAAGAAATCTACACAACATTGGGACATACATGATACTATCAATGTTTCATCAAGAATAATCCTCATATTGTAGCTCCATTGGAAAGGTTGTTGCACAAGGATATTAAATATGAATTGACAACAAAATTTCAGCAAGCCTTCAATACCCTCAAAGAAAAACTAGTTACTACACCCATCTTGATTTTCCCTGATTGGTCAAATCTCTCCCATGTCCACATTGATGCTTCATCTGTTGCGCTAGGCATTGTTCTGGCACAACCAGGAGAGGGAAATATTGATCATCCAGTCTATTTTTTCATCCGAAAGTTTTCCAATGCTAAAAATAATTATACTACAACTGAGTGCAAGGGCTTGGCCATGGTTTATGCCTTGCAAAAATTTGTCCACTACTTGTTGGGGTCCACTTTCAAATTATTCACTAATCATTCCTCCCTCAATTATTTGGTCAACAAAGCAGTTTTGGGTGGTCGAATATTCTAGTGATTGTTGTTGTTTCAAGAATTTGACTTCAAAGTTGTTGTTAAGCTACGCAAACACAATGTTGGACCAGATCCCCTATTGTGGATTCAGACTCAAGAAGTTGTTATGAACCTCGATAATGAACTCCTAGATGCACATCTCTTCCAGGTCGACGTCGTCCCTAATAAATTGGCTGAAATAGTAGAATTCCTCCTCACTAGCCAAGCTCCTTACGGATATACTCCTGCCCAATGTAGGCAACTGGTGACCCGTAGTGTTGATTATTAGTTGATTGTCATACAATTGTATAAGTTGGGCACAGATGGAATCCTGCGTCATTGTGCTTTGGAACATGAATGGACTCCCTCCTATACGATGCATATGAAGGTATTTCTAGAGGCCACAATGTTGGTAAGGCTACCACGCGCAGGGATTTGGTGGCCCTTTCTCTTCGCAGACTCTAAATACTACTACAAATGTTACAATGTATTTCAATGAGTGGGAAATCCCTGCCACAAAGATGAGCTCCCACTCTTCCATGTAACTGCAATTGAGCCCTTCGAAAAATGGGCAATAAAATTTGTTGGTCCCATTAATCTACCCACACATCGCACGAGGGCACGCTACATCATTACCACAACTGAATACCTCACCAAGTGGGTCGAGGCAACACTAGTCAAGGATTTTATAGCAGAAACAGCAGCACGCTTTATCTTTGAAAATATTATCATCTGATTTGGATGTCCAAAGGTGTTGATGAGTGAATAGGGGTCACATTTTGTGAATGAGACCATTCAAAAACTTACCCAGCAATTCATGATCCATCATTAGAAGATCACCCCTTATCATCCTCAATCCAACGGTACAGTGGAAGCTTTCAAGAAAATTTTAGAACATGCTCTAACAAAAGTTTGCAATATGCAACATGATGATTGGGACCAGCGCATCCCTGCAGTCTTATGGGATTATCAAACCACATGCAAAAGGATGAAAAAGTGCATACCATTCAGATTGGCTTATGGAAAGCAAGTAGTCATGCCACTAGAATTTGTTGTTCCTAGCCTCCCAGTCACCCTTGCAACTCAAATGATAGATGATTAGTCCCTCTAAAATAAGTTGGATGAGCTTATGGAACTCAAGGAAGACCACGTAATGGAAGGATTCATTCAAGTGGTTTAAAAAGAAAAATAGAAGAATTGGCATGACTGTAACATGTGCCAGAAAATCCTTCAGCTAGTATCTTTAGTCTTGTTGTATGACAACAAATATTTGCAGTATCCTGGTAAGATACGCATGCGGTGGTTGGGTCCATTTCATCTAGTCTACATTAGTGAAGTAGGTGTTTCCAAGATGGAAACCTTACAAGGACAACCACTCAAGGGTTTCTTTAATGGTAGCAGGTTGAAGATATACTACGGCCTCAGGGGTCAATCACAATTTAGCTATATTTTCATATTTTCATATTCTTAGAGTAGGCTTAGAATAGGTTGTACAACACATAGCATCATTCCTAGTCGGAATACTTCACATTTAAACAGAACAAGCATTCATATCAATCTCACAGGTGGCATCAATCTATTGAAAAAGGGTACATATCATTGAGATTTCCAAGTCTAGTTGCATATTTTCCAATCAGTACAAAGGCAGGCTCTTCGTGTACAAGTCACGTGGGTGTTGGTGGAGTTTCCTGACGCTTCAATTCATAAAAAGGAAAATAATCCCATATGGTTTGTTCGCACATGCCACAAGTACACACTTGGTTGCAGCATCCCATTCTCCAAGAACCTTCTCTAGTACATTCGATCCACAATATCAATATCCCAGTCGACCACATTTTACCATCAATTCCTACTTGTCCTTCAAGCCATCCCCTCCATTCAATTCTTCGTTCCACACTTCCTCCCCTTACCCACTATTTCCCCTCTATATATATCACGGCCCAAATTCTATCACTAGAGTAACTTTCTACCAGTTCCATTCAAGATTTCCTTTACCATTATGTTGCAATTCTCTCGCTTCCCTATCATGGCCCAACCTAGCAGATGGTTCTTACATTGTTATTTCCAGTCTTTCCGAGTAGTTCCAGTGTTGGCTTTTCTAGTTTTATGTTGACTATCAGGTTTTTACCAACTTCTCGGCCACGTTCCCTCCTTTTTATTTCCTACCCAGTATCATCTCCACCCATCATAGTTCCATGAACATTATCTTGTACTCGTGTAAAAAACTGTCATGCATCATCCCCTTTATTGATAGGAAGGTACCCCATTCAATATCTCGCTAGCATACCTTCTTCTAGCCATTGTCATGGGCCTTCCCCCAGCAGCAGCGAGGCCGACCGGATTCCATCCATCCAACCTTTTTGCTCCTACCCCCCTTCTCACATCTCACCAAGGACCCTTAATCCTCCATAAGAAGAACCATCAAGGATCTTTGCTCGACTTGGTCCAAACAGGACAAACAGGAAAGTAGAGAATGATGCTCTCTCCTGAGGAACTCCCACTTCTCTTCCACAATTGGGCATGGATGGGAAAATTTAAATAGCTCTCTCATAAACCTCTATAGGCACCAGCAAAGTTTCTGGGCAAAGAAACTAGTAGCAGGAACAATTTTCTTAAAATAAAGATGAGTGCCTCATACTCCAACTATCCATTTTCATAACTTCAGCAATTGGATCGAGGACGAGCCAAATAATAGTGGTGGGGGATTGTTAGCACCCAAATTTTTGGGTTCAGTTTTGTTCACGCACACAAATTCTCTTACTCCAACTATTCATCATAGGAACTTCAATAGTTGCCTCAAGGACAAGCCAGATAATAGTGGTGGGGGATTGTTGGCACCCAAATTTTTAGGTTCAGTTTTGTGCGCGTGCACAAACAAAGTTGTGCATAATTATTCCATAGTTTTGCACATGCTTAAGGAAATGTGCGAGGAATGACATGGAGTGTGCACTGGACTAATTTTTTCAATTGTGCGTCAAACTGAAATACTACCAAGTACACTTCAATCCAAGATTTGTCAGTTTTGTCGAAAATCAAGAAGATTCCCATCGGAATCAAGAAAGGAATCATCAGGAAATCTCCCTGAATAATTATTTCCATTAGCATAAAAGATGTGGTATGGACAAAGAACAAATTGGCTAGGAAGTTAAGATTTCCCCTGATGTAGAGAGTCGACATACAGCGCTAGAAAGCATCGGAAGCATGTGAGGCAGTTGTATCGGACAAAAAAATGGAGTAGAGAAGAAAGAGGCAGTGGTCCCCAGTAGAGAAAGATATAAAATGAAGCTCGAGCTCCAGAAATAGATTTAGAGAGTTTTTTATTTGGCTTTGTTATCAGTATCGCGCTCACTCTCAGCATGTTGTATTATTGTAATACTTTGAATATAGTTATGTTTCTATTGTATGTCTAAGTTTTGAACAAAGGCACATTGTCCAGCATGTTGTATCTCTAAGGTTTTATATAGAAAAGATATGAATTTATATGGTTTTCATATGTGTTTGTCCTACACAATGTATATCTCTAATATGATGGAATTCTTCTAGTAATAAAGATATGACAGTTATGATCCATTCTATGTCTGTGATGTATGAGATGAATATGTGTGTGTATTTTTTTAATTCTTAGTCCTAATAGTTTATCATATATGAGTTACATGGATTCATCCCTGTCACAAGACCCTATGGTCTATGTGATCCTCTCTGCATCTCAAGTGATACCTTCCTTAGCCTTGGATGAGGATTCATATGCCAGTGCTTTGGGGTTTTGTTAGACAACTTTGGATGAACCCTAGGTATAAACCTCCTCAACGTTAGGAAGAATGGGACATGCACAAGTGTGGAATGAAAGATTCCAATAGAGAGAAATGCACAATGTGCCATATTTTGGGCACCCGGGATATTAGAAATTTGTTATTGTTACCATATTTTGGTTGGGAATGAAGAAAGAAGTGGTTAACTACATAACCTGGTGTCTAGAGTGCCAGAAGGTAAATACATATCACGGACATCCAACAGAGATTCTACAACCATTTCCCATTCTATAATTGAAGTGGGAGGTGGTCACAGTAGATTTTATTACAAAGCTACCCAGAACAGTGAAGCAGCATGATTCCATCATGGTGGTGGTGAAAAAATTGACTAAGACAGTGCATTTTATTCTCATAAACACAACACACAAGGCTTCAAATATTGCAAAGATTTACATGAAGGAAGTTGTTAGGCTACATGGAGTGCCTAAGGAAATAGTTTCAAATAGATATTCCAAGTTTACATCCAAATTCTAGAAAGGCTTGTTCAAAGGCTTTGGGATAAATATGAATATTAGTACAACATATCACCCAGAGTCATATGGACAAATAGAGAGGACCAATAGGATAATTGAAGACATGTTTAGGATGTATGTGATGGACCAACCATCAAAATGGGAAGACTATCTCCACTTAGTGGAGTTTACTTATTTTTGGCACAAGGGCAGACCTAGGGTTCAACTCTAACAGCGTACCAACAATTCGTAACTACTGACCCTTTCGAAAACACCTGCGAAGCAGATGCAGTCTCAGCCAAAGTAGCAATGGGGGGTTGCAGGACACAGGTGTCTACAACCAGAGGAACTGCAAAGTGGATCGAGGGAAACAACACACAACAACCTAGCTATTCTTTACCACACTTAAGCTTACTTCACAGGTTATGTCTTAGATCTAACACAGCAATGTAATAATTGTATAATAGAAAGTGAATAACATAGAATCAACCACATAGAACAACAAGATATACGTGGTTCACCCTCTCCCTAGGGATACGTCCACAAAACTTTGCTTCTTGATATATTAAATGGAAAAATACAGTTCTATATGTGCTCTTATATTGCAGATCTCTCTCTCTCTTCTCTCTTATTCTCTCTCCTCCCTATGCACCCAGTTGCAGGGTTGATCTTCGCACCCAGCTGAAGATCTTACAATACAAACTCTTCTACAACATAATTGATCCAGATGGATATCGATGGCCACCCACCTTTTCCAACTAGCTCAAAACAGTTTTCTGACATTTTTGGCAAGAAGAAGGTTACAATGAGGCTCTGAAGGCATTTTTACAATAAGAATGCCAAAAACCCTATACATCCAAAAACCTAACCCTAGGAGATGAAACACCCAAAGTCACGTGGGCCTCGTTTGGGTAAGCTAGTACATCAACTTCCCGGGGTCGTAACTTGTGCATACGATCTCCGTTTTAGGCATGTGATAGCCTGTTGGAAAGGTATCATCGAGGAGATTCATTTTGGGGGCTCAATCATGCCTTTGACTATCATTGAGGAGCTCTATACCCAAAAACCTTCATTTATGCCCTCAAAATGGCCCTGGAAGTAAAAACTGCTAAAAATAGTAAATTGCCAAAAATGTCAGAAAACTATTTTGAGTCAATTGGAAAAGGTGGGTGGCCATCGATATCCATTTGGATCAATAACACTTCTCTCTATCTACAAAAACAATCAACAACCATTAACCCTCATAATATGAACGAACCCATCCCATCTCCTCTAGACCTTTATTTATACATTACATGGCAAACGTATAAGTGTCAAAACCCTAGGTATATGAAACCCTAGGTCTAATTGACCTGCGTTTTCAGGGCTTCACCAGCCTGTCTTTCCTTCTTTTCCATGAGGTGCTCCAAAGCACTCATTGATGTCTTCTTCTTGTTGTTCAGTTGTCCACGATCCATATTTCCTTGTTGATCTGACTTCCTTGGTCTTCTCTTCTAACGACTAGCTTTTCCTTCCTTTGCTCCTTCTTTTCTGCTTCTTTGACCACTTCGACCCATTCTCAGTCAATGTGCTTTATGCGCAGTTCATACTTCACCTTTATTCCTTACTCTTCATGTTCTTCCATAACCAAGGGCCAACAGGCCCCCAACACTCACCTATGACTCGTCCCGATTCACTGCAAGACTGAACCTTTTGTTTCACTTCGACTTCATACTGCGCGGAGAAGCCTGTGCTCTCTAATCAGTCCCTCCCTTCCTTATGCAGGTTGTCTTTTCTATGTCTGGTACCTATTTTAGACTGCACCTGGTACCTAAACCTTTATTCTTATGATTTTACTTAGAGTTGGGAGGCAGCTGGTTGTCATAGTACAATTTCAACCGACTCCCATTTACCAAACCTTCTTTACATTCTCCATTCAGAGTATTCAATTGTGAAACTCCTCCTTCTGTAACATAGGATACCTCATAAGGCCCAATATGATGTGTCCTAAACTTCCCTGGATGCTTAATAAACTTGTTGTCGTATACCATCACTAAATCTCCTTGTTTGAATGTGTTCCTCTTGATATGTCTATCATGGTAGGTCTTCTCTCGTTCCTTTTGTACCTGCTGATGAAATCCTACAATAAACTTGTCTTATTTCAGTTCTACCAACTGTGCAAGCCTATCTTGTACAATGCCTGTGTCATCCATATCTGTAAATGTTGCAATTCTCAAACTAGGAACAAAATATTCCATAGGTACCATTTCTTCTAGGCCATAAACTAACTTAAAGGGACTCTACATTGTTAGCTTCTTGCAAGCGGTTCGATATGCCCATAGTACTATTGGCACTCTCAAATCCCAATCATCTATGTTCACACTACAAATATTCGTCAATGTTGTCTCTAAGATCTTATTGAAAGATTTGATTGGACCATTCGCTTGTGGGTGGTATGGCGTACTCTTCTGATGATGAACTTCAAATTCTTGAGTTAAGGATTCAATAGTATTATTAATAAAATGAGTACCTTTATCGCTCATAAGGATCTTTAGGCATCTAAACTTTGTTATGATATCCTCAAATATGAACTGTGCAGTTGTAGATGCACTACAGTCCCTAACTTCTCTTGCTTCTTCCCATCTGGTCAAATACTCAGTCGCAGTGATAATGTATCGACCTCCTATGTTATTTCCTGGGGGGTTGATAGGTCTCACAAAATCAATGGCCCATTTCTCAAATGCATGTAATGTTAGTTGAGGTGCTAAAGGAATCTCATCCCTTCTAGAATATTTTCCAACTCTTTGGCATACATCACAGGCTTTGTAGTATTCCTTAGCATCTTTGTGTAAAGTGGGCCACCAGAGGCCATCTCTAAGAATATTTTGCGTTGTTGTTTCCCGACATAATGTCCTGCTACGATGCCTTCATGTGCTTCTGCCAAAATTAGTGGTCTTTCTGCTCCATAACACATCTCCTCAAGATCTCACTGGGTCCCATATTATATAGTTGTCCAGCTATAAGTGAAAAATATGCAGCACAAACTACCAGTTGTTTCTTCTGAATGATTGTGTGTTCGAGAGGTGTCATTCTTGTAGATAGGTATTGGACTATCTCGGCGAAGTGATCATCAACCTTTCTTATGGCCAACAACTGTGCATCTGGTAGTGTATCCTCCAAACTGGTAGGTTCATCTCCATGTTCTATCCTAGACAAGTGGTCAGGTCCCTTGTTCATTCTCCCTGGCTTGACCACAATCTCCAAGTCATATTCCTAGAATAACAGTATCCATATGCATATTCTTCCCCCCAACATTGGCTTGTTGACTAAGTATTTCAACACAGAGTGATCAGTAAACATCTTAAAATGCCCTCCCAACAAGTAGTGTCTAAAATTTTGCAGTGCATACACCATAGCTAATCCTTCTATTTCAGTGGTAGTGTAGTTTATCTCAGTTGTAGATAGCTTCCTGCTAGCAAAGGCTAGTGGGTGGTAAATATATCTTGCTCCTGGTTGTGATAACACTGCTCCTAATGCAATGGAAAAAGCATCGACATGAATGTGGGATTCCTTACTCCAATCTGGGAAAACATGAATAGGTGCAGTAACCATTTTCTGCTTTAGTGTGTCGAAGCTCTGTTGGCATTCCTCTGACCATTGAAACTGACGATATTTCTTTAAAATATTTTCCATGGGTGTTGTTATCTATGCATATCCCTTAATGAACTTTATGTAGTATCTAGTATGTCCCAGCGTAGTGCGCAGTTGTCTAACCGAAGTAGGGAGAGGTAGATCAACAATGATGGCAATATTAGAGGGATCTACCAACAACCCTTGATTACATACAATGTGTCCCAGCAATACTCCAAAAGGTGAGAGGAATATGCACTTCTTCAGGTTCATGGCAATCTGGCTTCTTGCACTTATCCAACATTAGTCTCAAACATTCAATATGATTTTTCAATAAGCTAAAGACAATCCAATCATCAAAATATGCTTCCAAAAATTTATGTAAAAACTCCTTGAATGCTTCGACCACCACCCTGGAAAATATGGTTGGTGCATTCTTCAATCTGAAAAGCATCACAGTGTACTGGAAATAACCCCATTCTATGGAAAATGTGGTCTTATGGTGATCTTCCTTAGCAATCATGATCTGGTGATAACCTGAAAATCCATATGTGAAGGAGTAAACTTCCTATCCTCCTACATTATATAACACTTCGTCAGTAAACGGTGTAGGGAATGGATCATGTAAACATGCATCATTCAGTTTCCTCAAGTCTACACAGATTCTGATCTCTCCTGAATTCTTATCCTGGACCACCATAGGGCTAATCCACTCTGATTCTTCAACAGGTTCTATGATTCCTGCTTCTACCATTCTGTCTAGTTTGATCCTGACTTTATGCTTATACTTGGGATTCAGTATGTAGGGTCTCTACTTGTCTAGCCTTGCATCTAGTTTCAAGGGGATCTTCATTTCTCCCATGGTCCCTTTAATGTCCTTCATGTCTATGAACTTGGTTGGAAACAAGTCCTTATACTCATGTAGTAATTCTGTAATCTTATCAATAGTGGTATCATCCCATTAATCTCCAACGTTGGCCAACTTAGGTGCTTGCTCTATTCCAATATTAACTTTCTTGATTTTAATTGGTTTTCCAATGAAAGGTATTTCAACCCCTGGCCCTTCTATGTCTCTTTGTCCTTCATTTTCTACAATGTTCACATTCCTAGGGTCATCATCTTCATCAGCATTGATATTGTAGCAACCTTGTAGTTTCTGAAGAGGTGCAGTCCATTCATCTTTCTTTTTCTCAACAGGGAGGTTAGGTGCCTCCTCAAAGACTTTCTATATTACAACTTGTGAAGTCTGATCTGACTTTCAAATAAAAATGTAGCTATAAATTTATGGGTCATATCGTACCAATCTGAAGTGATGAGGCACAGTTCTGCTTGAAGATACCAATTGATGGGCATAGTATCCATAGTTTTAATGAACTTGTGCACCCACTGTTCTTTAGGAATGTTGCTTCAGGCCTCCTCATGACTTCGCACATGATCCTTCAAACATCTTTGGCCTGTGTATTGAACTTTTCACCCTTCGACTTGGTCTGAAAAATGCATTGTCATCAAAGTGAGACATTGTACCCACTCCGCGATGTTCTTCTTGTGTTTCCCCCATCATCTTGTTGGCGTAGCTTTCAAGGCTTCGTCTAGTTCCAACAACCTCTATTGTACTGGTACAACTTCTTCAAATTCCAATAAGAATGTTTCTAAATTATTTAAACCATCAAATGTGGGCATGTTACTTACTTCTATGTCGATCCAGTGAACTTCCCTAGTCAATCTGGCACATCGTCATGTGGAGACTTCATACATTTTTTTCTTCCAATTCTCCAGTGCTTCCTCTGAGTCTAATGAGCATGCACTCTCAATTCGTCAGCTCAAGTTTCCATCTGTCGTAGGACTAATGTAATCCTTCTATCTTGTTGTCAATTTATATATATTATCTAGTTCATAAGCACGGTCTTCTTCTCTGATGGGTTATGTGTATTTGCAACCTTCGTCAAGATCAGGAGGCACAATGACCCTAAGTCCATCACCTTCAAACACCACTCTTATTTTCTTTAAGTCAACCACAATAGAATTGTTGAAAGCCCAATCAATTCCTAACACCGCAGGATAAGGACATTTATCATCAACTATCTCAATTACTTCGAAGTCTGCAAACGTCCTTACCCTGTCGATGTCCACAGGGACATGATACATTCTTCCAAAGTGGCTTACTACCTATTTATTATCCATCCTAAGCTTGATAGGGGAATAGATCAACTTAGGTCTTCCCATCAATGCCCAGGTCTTCTTCGTCATAATGTTGACTTATGATCCCAAGTCTAGGACCACGTAATCTATGTCATAGTCCCTAATCTGAGAATTAAAGTGTAGTTCCTTGTTTGTACTTCTCTTTCTGGATACTTGATGTACTGCTCTATTTAGCAGAGGATCTACCTTCCCTAGCTCATACTGGTTGATCAGTTGTTTTAGTTCTTGCACAGCTCTTTCATCCTTAATCAAATCAATGAATGTATACAAGAAACTGACAAGATTGCTTACATCTTTTCCTTGTATAGGTGATGCATACTGATCGAATTCCATAGGCATCCTACATTCTCTCACTTTCGGTTGTGCCTTCAATGAAGAAGCTTGTTCTCCTCCAAATTCTCTTCTTGCCTCTTCAAATGTCTACTTCTCCTTTCTTGGATCAAACAACTGTGTCTTCTCTGCAACTCTTTTGATCCCTGATCCTTCTGTAGTCTTTTCTGGAGTCACCCTGTCTTCTCCTGTAACAGCGCCTCCTCTCTTGATAACAGTGACTTTGGGATCCTCTCCATGAGGTTTGGCTAATATTAATTGGACTTGCTAGTTTCATCCTCGCCTCTCCTGAAGTTTCGCTAACAATGTTGGACAATCCTCAATAACATGTTCAAATGAGTTGTAGTAGTTTCAAGTGGTACAAGGGTTCTGAAAATCCCTTTCAAAATGACCTGATTGGGCACAGTTATAAAAAATGATCTGACCTCGACCTCGACCCATGCCTCCTCCTCATCCTCTTCCTTTGAATCCACTGCGGGGATTGAAGTTTCCTCTTCCTGGGGAGTTAAACTGTGTATCATTTCCCTCCTTCTACATCTCGCCTTGAATCCTATAGGTATCTCTTGACCTTTCATGCAAGATTTCATAATCCCTACAGTCCTTCTCATCATGCCCCACAGATTTATAGAATGTGCAGTAAAGGTTGGTAGGTGTCTAGACATATTTTTGCATGTAATAACATTCACCAGGGCAATGTCTATTTATACATACCCTGCACCAGGGTAGAGTAACTTGCTTCAAAGGGCTCAGAACTCCAGATTCCAAGTACTCATTAAATAGGGGACAATGCTCCTTGTCATGGCCCTATGATTTACATCTGATACACCAAATGACTTATCTTTTATCTTTTCCCTTTTCTTTCTTCATATCTTCGACCTGTAGAGATAAGCTAGTTAGTTGTCTCAAAATTTGACTCATACTTGAGTTGGATTCTCCCATAGGGGCTGATTCTAGTTTCATGGTGATCTCCAATGCCTCAGCCTGCGAAGCGACCTTCTGTTGCATCAAAGGAACTCTAATGTGTGGTAAGAGGGCAGCAATGAACCATTCCTTATTTTTTTCGTCTGGAATCTGAAAGCTCAAGCGACCTGTCAAGGTCTTAAACCTTTGATCAAACTCTCAAATAGGTTCAGCTACTCTCTACTTGATTTCCTTCAGTTATGTAATGAACTACGACTCTGACTTGGGTTTCTTGAATTCTGCACTCAACACAGTCTTGATATCATTCAACGGTTTAGGTTGTGCAATCCCTTTAACAAACTTCATGTACCAGCTCAGTGCGTAGTCTCTCAAGGTAGTACTAAACTGAAATCTCTTAACAGCTTCATCACTAACTTGCTTAATACTCCATACAGCTTCGCATAAGAACCAGTGTTGATCAGGATCTTCAGATCCATATCCTCTCAATATAGGTAACCTCATTTCATCTACCATAGATATTCCTAGGTTTCTTGACTGATTATGTACTGGATCGGTGGTAACAGTGCTCTGAGTGCTCTGATAACTCTTACTACTCCGGTTACTTAATGTTGCTAGAACAATAGTAGGAGTAATAGTACTTACTTCAATGGTAAGTGCAATTCCTAAGGTCTCTGATTCTTTGGTGAGGTTCTTCAGTCTTCCCTTCCTCTACCCTAGCGGACTATGAATGTTTCTCGTTCAATAACTCTTCTTCTTCTCCACTGTATAACCCTTCGTCCTGTGCCAGTGGCTCGTGAGTCTGCTCAAACAGGTTCACTAGAGGAACCTCTCTGAAGGTTCTCCCACTACGTGTATGTCCAACCTCTGTGTCATTGTTGTTGTATGAGTTCTTGAACATTATCTTTTCAATCCGACCGATTATTGTATCTTCAAGATGTTATTCTCATGCAATAGCATCTTTATCTTCAACTTCAAAAAGTGTAAAAAAATTCCTCTAGGTCCCTTAAAGAAATATCTCTCTCCTTGGCTATATGACTCTACTCTGTCAATAGAAAACTCAGTAATGTACCCTCCAATAGTGTTATCAAACCAGTGATATATTTCTCTTGACATGACGTTATCAACTCTCTTGACCTTCTTGATCAACGTTGGCATCCAAACCACAAGTGGTCTAGGTCTGATTTCAAACTGGGTATCTGCTAATCTAGCTAACCACTCGTATAGATCCTTATGAATTCCTCCAAAGAAAATCTTGTGTATATCAGTAAAGATATACCTTCCCAACCAATCCTTTGTACTAAGATTAGGGTTCTTGTTCTGGGCTTCAGCGAATTCCTTCTATTGTTCTTTTATCCACTTCTGAATCTTTGTCTTCGATGGAAACCACCTTGACATTCCCTCAAGAAGATCAAGGTCCCAGCAACAGAACCATTTGTTGGTGATGCAGACGCACTCTTGCGCACTCTACATCCGCTCACAAGATCGTTCAAATTCCCCTTTGAGCCAAATTAGCTCTTTCGATTCCCTGCTGGAATCTCTGATGAAAACCCGATCCACAAGTCCTGCTCTTTCCTCACGGTCTTCTACACTCGGTCGCTGCTCTTTCCTCAACAAGGAAACATGTACTTTCGGGTTTCAGGGTTTCGTGATCCCCAATGACAAGAGTTCCTGTCCTCTTAAACTCCCGATCTCTGATGAGCCAATTCGCCGATATGGCCCTTTTACGCGTTAGCCCTCCTGGCTAAGCTCTTGGCCCATATGACCACTATCCCACAAGACCACAGCCTTGTATCCTATCAGGGTTTTGGACATCGCAATGCCGAAATGCATAAACCCCATGTCCACGGGATTCCCGATATCTCAATTCGCGATTTCCCAATGTGGCTCTCTTATCAAGACCTTTTCTGAAGGTTTCGATCGCTGCCACGCGTCCCTTCAAGATGGACGATCCTGATCGCCTCTCGTGATTTCGCGACTTCTGATGCTCTGGAAGTCTTGCTCTCAGGATTTACGAAACGCCGAACCCCGATGCGTCAACTTGACTTCCTATCGGGACTTTCCCCGATAGTCTGGATCTTCGCCATGTGTCCCCAACTAATGGATGGCCCTGATCCAATCTCGTTGTTTCAGAGTTTTCGATACCCTGATGACAGAAATTCTCTGTCAACTCAAAACCCCGGTAGCCGATATACCGACGGGTCGCTCGATCTCCACCACATGTCTCCTCAAACGGACGGTCTCAGATCGTTTTCGGGACTTTTCCCATGGAAATTCTCGATTTCTTGTCCTCATGACTCCCGATTTCACGAACGTCGATATCCAGATACCTGTTGGGACTTTTTCCTTGTGTGAGAAGGGTTAAACCCCATGCACCTCCTGTCCGATCTGACGTCTGACGGGATTTCTGAATGAGATCCAATGACTGTCGATCTCCCCCTTCTATATGCTTACTCTGGTGCTCCCTGGATGTAGAAACCAACGGTCCAGATCTCCTTCTCCAGGCGATCCGACGGTGGCTATGCTCCCTCCTGAGCTTGCACACTTACTTCCTGCACTTGGAAAAACTCCAAGTTCCCAAAGGCCTCGACCTTTGCCTTTCTTCTCTGCGAACTCCTTTTCCTGAGTTCTCGCTGTGCGTTCTCCATGACACTGTTCCTCTTGAGCTTGGATAACTATGAACTCTCCAAAGAGTTCTTCGACCTCTGCTTTCCTTGCAACTATAGCTCCGTGCGCTGAAAACACTACTCCTCCTGAGCTTATCCTTGAATCCCCAAGGGATTCTTTGACTTATGCGCCTCTGCAGAGTCTTCACGCACACCAAGTGCTATATCTCCTGAGCTTATCAAACACTCAGACCCCTAAGGGATTTTATCCTTCTTCCTTTCTCCTTCAGATGGAGAGTATTTGGATGCCCTCCTGGCTATCCCTCTGCTCAAGCAACCTCTTGTTGAGTCTGTAGGGTGTTCAGCAACCCTGTGAATAGGGTAGGTAGGTTTACATCATTAACGATCATAGGGATGATGAAAATAATGTGTAACAGAGAGCCCCCCAAAGTATGAAGTTAGAACAGAGTGATAGCTGAAATACTTTGTCGAGTGTGTGTAGGGAACAAGAAACAGTCGGTCGAAAACCTGCCAACAAACAAGGAAATATAGTACAATAATATATCATCACTGAGGTAGGCATTCCCATACTCAGAATACAAATGACTCAAAGCATAAATGCCGACATGCCAAGATCCATGTCAAGTAAGACAGGTCATGGCCACGAAACATACACTATGGATCCATGCCGATATGACTCAAATCTGAACATAGCCACTAAAAATACACTATGGATCTATGTGTTAAAGATTCAAATTTGAACATAGCCACCAGATATACAATGTGGATCTATGCAACAGTACACTGAATATACTCCAACGCAACCTGGATCCATCAGAAAATATCCAGGGTCTTCATCTCCACCACTCTATAGTACGAATCTAACCATGTGAATACATGTGTTG
>ML792011.1:371533-382195 GCA_009831015.1 Picea engelmannii
TTGAAGAGGATAAGGTGAGGAGGTTAGGATGATCCCACTAAATCATGAAAGCGAGTAAGATCCAAACCATTCGGATGCCACCTCACCATAGAAGTTTCTCCTTCTAGAAGATTCGAGAAAACGCTCATTTTTCCCACATGCAGTCATTCTCGCACCCTAGCTATAGAGCAACCTACGAGGTGTTCGCACCCTAGCTATAGTGCAACCTGCGAGAATGGGTCATTCTCGCACCCTGCCTATATAGCAACCTACGAACTTCCCTTTTTATAAGGTTTTTACATAGGAAAAAGCAACTTCTTTTCTCAGGAGAAGTTCTTCTCCCTTCTCTCTTTAGGAACTCAGGCCACTGACCCCTCTGAAGGCAATAGATAGGTTTACATCATTAACGATCATAGGGATGACGAAAATAATGTGTAACACTAGTCCAGCATCTGGATCTAGATCTCATCCTTACAAACATTAAAGGCCTACCTACCTAATGCCTGCATAGAAGCACGGCCCTATGGCTCAACAGCCTAGACATTAAATTACATTCAATTACAAAATAGAAGATGAGGGTTGCGCCTCTCTTCATCTTGAATGCATGCACTTGACACGGCTGGCTGGCTGGCTGACATGGAGAGATGCTCTTGCATCAGTTGGCACAGGGGAAGACCTAGGGTTCAACTCTAACAGTGCACCAACAATCTCTAACTACTATCCCTTTCAGCAACACCTGTAAAGCAGATGCAGTCTCACCCAAAGTAGAAATGGGGGGTTGTCAGACACAGGTGTCTACAACTAGATGAAGTGCAAAGTGGATCCAGGGAAACAACACACAGCAACCTAGCTACTATTTACCATTCTTAATATTACTTCATAGGTTATATCTCAGATCTAACACAGCAATGCAATAACCATATAACAGAAAGAGAATAACATAACATCAACCACATAAAACAACAAGATATACGTGGTTCACCCTCTCCCTAGGGCTACATCCATAGAACTATGCTTCTTGATATATTAAATGGAAACATACATTTCTATATGCGCTCTTAGCTTGCATATCTCTCTCTCTCTCTCTTCTCTCTTCTTCTTTCCCCTCCCTGCGCACCCAGCTTCAGGGTTGATCTTTGCACCCAACTGAAGATATTACAATACAGACTCTTCTACAATAACACACTTCTCTCTCTCGACAACAACAATCGACAACCATTCACCCTCATAATATGAATGAACCCATCCCAACTCCTCTAGACCTTTATTTATACATTACATGGCAAAAGTGTAGGTGTCAAAACCCTAGGTCCACTTGACCCACGTTTTCAAGGCTTTGCCAGCTTGTCTTTCCTTCTTTTCTGTGAGGTTCTCCAAAGCACTTTTTGATGTCTTCTTCTGCTTGTTGAGTTGTCCACGATCCATCTTTCCTTGATGATCTGTCTTCCTTGTTCTTCTCTTCTAACGGCTAGCTTTTCCTTCCTTTTCTCCTTCTTTTCCGCTTCTTTGACCACTTCGACCCATTCTCAGTCAATCTGCTTTCCATGCAGTTCATACTTTGCCTTTCTTCCTTACACTTCTCTTTCTTCCATAATCAAGGGACAACACTTATAATAATGGGTATCAAACCTCATTAAAAATGATTCCATTTGAAGCATTGTATAGTAGGAAGTGTAACACACTAATGATTTGGGATAACCCAGCAGGTAGAGCCATCATTGGGCCGAAATTGTTGCGGGAAATGGAAGAGAAGATGACAAACATCAAGCAGAATTTAAAGGCTACCCAAGACAAGCAGAAAATTTATGTATATAATAACAGAGTTTTCATGGATTTTAAAGTGGGCAAACACATATTTCTTAAAGTGAAAGTGAAAAGAAGTTCGATAAAATTGAGTTGTTTCCCAAAGTTGAAAGAAAGATATTTTGGGCCTTTCGAAATATTAGAAAAGATAGGTCCAATTGCATGCATGCTAGCATTTCTTGCATCCATGAGAATGAATAATGTATTTCATGTATCATTATTAAATAAATATGTGCCTGGCCCTAACCACATAATTGATTGGATTGTGATCTAGGTGGAAAATAAAGGGGATTTGCAGGTGGAACTAATATGCATCCTTGACAAGAAACTCAAAGTGCTCTGAAAAAAATCCATAAGGATGGTAAAGATTTAATGGACCTGCTACGGTACTGAATATGAAACATGGGAGCATGAAGAAACCATGCGAGAATAATATCCGCAATTTTTTGCTAATTTAGAAGAAAATAAAAGTTGAAAATGCAAGACTCCAATTTTTAGGAGCTAGTTTCCAGAGCCATATCTCATAATTCTTGTCACATGTGCTAATATCCATGATAAAATAATGGTGTAGACAAATTGAATGAAGGAAATGAATGGGATGCATTCCTTGGGTCCGCAGGTTGAGAAGAACGAGATATTATGGTTGGGACTGTTGTTGGAGGGTAAAAAATGCAGAATTTTGTTTTATTTTCTAAATATTGTGATACAAATTTGTACATTTATTTTGGCATGGTGTTGTGCATCGAGGATGATGCACAATTGTAGGGGAGGGGGAATGTAACATACACACTATAATCCCTATTTTAATTGATGCATAATTTAGATATGAATGTGGTTATGGCCAAGCGATGTAATATGTGAAATGTGTTTTTTTATTTTAATAAAAATAATGTGATGTCAGTTGTTGAGAATATGGACAAAGATGGGAGTTGAAGAATCCACTAGAGAAGAGAGTGTCTAAGAGGGGGTCCAAGGGGGGAAATTAACTATGGGTATTACTTCAGTCCATTTTCCTAAATTTTATTATCATTAGGGATAACTTCTAATTTCGGTTTGAATGTATGAGAGCTCAATCATTAAAATTCATGTAAGAGGATGGGTGTGAGACTCGCATCCCATAGTTATTGGAAGCATGGGGCTTGTTAGAACTCGAAAATTTATTTGGTTTGTATCAAAGAAAACTCCAAGATAATTGTTTCAACCAACTTTAGATTGTATTATGACCTATACCATCGGAGAGGGCTCTCTCAGATGTCTAATGACTGGTAATAACCCAAGGGTTTCATTAATAAAGGCACAGAGGTCAGATTCTGTGATAGGACGGGTTTGTTTTTGTTTTAAAAGGGTTGGTAGGACGAACAAGGAAAATGTACCATTGGGAAATGGAGTCAAGTTCTGAAATTAAAATATTGAGCTAATGACTGGTGGTGTACTCACATAGAACAAAGGCAAAGTAAGTGTTATTCTTCAACAACATGCAATATTTTGGATGGAAGCAAAAAATAGAAAGGGGAAACCCATCACACTGAGAGCATATATCAAAGGATTATTTCTCAATGTAACTTTAGATGAAATACAGAAAGATAGATTATCGTGAGCAGAGCATCAAGCATGGATGAATTCTGAACCCGCAATCTTTAAACGCATAACAAGTATTTACCGTATGAATGGAGCATCGAAGATGGATGTTCCAAAAATTTGCTCTCATCTAAATACTGGAAAGAACATACAATTATTGATATGATCATTTCAAAGAAAATAAATACTTAAAACAACATCGTAATGAATCTCTGCTTCATGAAAGCATGGTACTTCTACATTTAACTCATAAAGATATTCAGGAAAAAGATACACAATCCCATCCCCAAAGGGTCCAAACCTTATCTACTCTTGTACCATGAAATATATATCACTATAGGTCCTTTCCATCTCACCATTTTGAAATCCAACCCCTTTCCTAAAATATAAACGGTTACAAACAGAAAATGACACGTTTTCACTGATTTCCTGCTTTTCAGGAGGCGAAATTCTGAAAAAATAGGCTTCAAAACACCACTTGTAATTCTCAAAATGTAATATATGTGTAAAATATGATATTTTTTGTATGTGATCTTGTTATAAGAAAAAACCTCTCTTGGATTCTTGAAATTCATCTCCAGCTAACCGGAATACGTGTCGCAAAAACATGTCTCAAACAAGAAATCATGAAAACTGAAAAATAGGGCTCAAAGATTCCTTTGAATCTCCCAATCCGTGACACCTTTTGAAAATATGAGAGAGGTTTATATTATTTGTCTTCTCCTAGACAAACACCTCTCAGGGATATTAAAAATTCCTCTCCACTTGGTCATAAATTGATCTTCCAGTTGACCACTAAACCAATCATTTATGCAGTGCGCCCTGTTACAGCCTGTGCGCAGGAAAATCCTTTTTGCGACAACATCCTTAGCACAAAAAAATCCTATGTATGACAACATCCTCTTTGCGACAGCAGCCTCTATTCAAAATAATCCTATGTGTGACAACACCCTCTGTGCGACAACATCTTATGTGCGACAACATCTTATGTGCGACAACATCCTCTGCGCGACAACATCCTCTGCGTGACAACATCCTATGCATGACAACATCCTCTTCGCGATAGCATCCTCTACGTGACAACATCCTCTGCGCAACAACATCCTATGCATGGAAACATCCTCTATGCGACACCATCCTCTACGTGACACCATCCTATGCACGACAGCATCCTCTGCGTGACAACATCCTCTGCGCGACAACATCCTATGTGCGACAACATCCTATACGTGACAACATCGTCTGCGCGACATCATCCTCTGTGCGAAAAAATCCTATGTGCGAAAGAATCCTATGCGCGACAAGATCCTCTACGCAACATGCAACAAATGAAAGCAGCAAAAGCCTTTGCGCAACAAACTTGTACAATGAGTATGCTTTTGAAGTTTGCAATGATACCAATGACGTGGAGTGTCATGATTGTTCCTTCTCTAAGCTCATGAAAGGTGATGTTGAAACATAATACCTTTTGACATTATATTCACCCTAACCTATGACTCATCTAGAAATGCCTTGATTTTCCCAATATCATGTCATGACTTTGAAAAATTTGGACAAACCCCTAACTCTAGCTATTAAAATCATGGTTCTAATAGTTGGCTCCAATGGGGATGTTATCCTCCCCGTGAGGTAGCAAAGAACTCGTAGAACCTGTGCCTATCCATTGGGCTATTCCCAAGCCAAATTTCCAACTATAACTTGTAACATGCTCTCTTGCTGACCTGGAACCAAACACACTGAAATCCAAACCTGAACTGTTCCGCCACAAATTTATTCTACAACTGAACGAAACCCAAACTGAAAATACATACTAAAAATTGTTGAAATAAATGTTCTCCATGTTGAGCTTATTCACACCTACCTAGCCTACTTTATTAAGCATGAATGCCAAATCAAGTGATTTCATACTTCCAATAAATCTAGTCAAGTAAGTGGTTTCTTGACAGCAGCTTGCTTTCAGCTCCTCCGGTCATAAATTCAAAACTTAAATAGGACAAGTTATTCCACCATCTGAAACTATTTCCATGTTTAAACATTACATAAGTCATTTCCATTGAAGATTCTAACAGAGTTGCAAAAGGGTCCTTGAGAGCATAAACAACTATGACTTCCTTATGACCAACAATGAGATCATCTTTAAATGGTTCTTTCTAACTGTTCACATTGTCTGTGTCATGAAAAAAAAATTAACCACACTTGTATTTTGACATGAAGGCTTCTTGTTGGATGAAAATTCATTTTCTATAGGAAGAATAAACCTTGGAGTACTAATCTTAGGCCTAAGGTTATAGTACTTGTAACAATGAGTCATTGCAGTCTGATATCCTGCTTTATACTACTCTAAATCAACAAGTAGTGTTTCATGTGTTTTTGTTTCATTCTCTTCTTGTTCTATCTCAAGTTCCATAAGGAGCTTCTGTAAACATTCTAAATTTTCCTCTTGACTAAGGTTGTGACACGAATCCAAATAAGATAATAACAAGGAAAGAAAATATTCACACCAATGATGCTTAGAAGATGAATCAATCAATTTTCTAAAATTTTGAAAAGAAATAAGGTAGGCCACCAACCTTGTTGTTTTGTTTGATGAAGTACTTGGATCGAAGGCTAAGATTTCCATTCTGAAGACAAGAAACTCTTCATACCCCGATCTCTTCGAACAATGAAGTTGTTGTGAAAACTTTAGCTCTGGATTCTTCTTCTAGTGGAATCACCTTCCAACTAATTTTCTGATGTGTGGAGTTTCCAGAGCATAAATATAGCCAATATGTGCCTAAGTGTCTTCTTCTCTCAGACCTTAGAACTAAAACAATGTCATTATTTCTGAGGACAATAATAGCAATCGTTCCCCAGAAACAACACCAAAATGTTAGCAATCGGAAATTTCTTTGGGTTTTATCAAAGAAAACCCCAAGGTAACTATTTCAACCAACTTTAGATTCTATTATGACCTATACAACCAAGGATGTCTCTCTCAGATGTCTAATGACTAGTAATAACTCAAGGGTTTCATCAAGAAAGGCACAGAGGTCAGATTCTGCGATAGGATGGGTTTGTTTTTGTTTTAAAAGGGTTGGTAGGACAAACAAGGAAAAGGTACCATTGGGAAATGGATTCAAGTTCTGAAATTAAAATATTGAGCTAATGACTAGTGATGTACTCACAGAGAACAAAGGCAAAGTAAGTGTTATCCTTCAGCAACAGGAAATATTTTGGATGGAAGCATAAAAGAGAAAGGGGCAGCCCATCACACTAAGAGAATCTAGCAAAGGATGAGTTCTCAATGTAACTTTATATTAAATACATAAAGATAGATTATTGTGAGCAGAGCATCAAGCATGGATGAATTATGAACCCGCAATCTTTAAATGCATAACAAGTATTTACCGTATGAATGGAGCATCAAAGATGGATGAATTCCAAACATTTACTCTCATCTAAATACTGGAAAGAACAGACAATTATGGAGATGAGCATTACAAAGAAAATACATACTTAAAACAACATCGTAATGAATCTCTGCTTCATGAAAGCACGGTACTTCTGCATTTAGTTCATAAAGATATTCAGGAAAAAGATACACAGTTCCATCCCCCAAGGGTCCAACACTTCTCTACTCTTGTACCATGCAATATATATCACTATAGGTCCTTTCCATCTCACCATTTCTAACTCCAACCACTTTCCCAAAATAGAAATAGTTACAAATAGAAAATGACACATTTTCACTGATTTCCTGCTTTTCAGAAGGTGAAATTCTGAAAAATAGGCTTCAAAACACCACTTGTAATTCTCAAAATGTAACAGTTGTGTAATATATGATAACAGTTTTTGTATTTAATCTCGTTATAAAGAAAATCCTCTCTCAAATTCTTGAAATTCATCTCCAGCTGGCCAGAATACATGTCGCAAAAACATGTCTAAAACAGGAAATCATGAAAACTGAAAAATAGGTCTCAAATATTCCTCCAAATCTCCCAATCCATGACACCTTTTGCAAATCTAAGAGATGTTTTTATTATTTGGTTTATCATAGACAAAATCTCTCGGGGATTTTAAAAATTCCTCTCCAGTTGGTCATAAATTGATCTTGCAGTTGACCACTAAACCAGTCATTTACGCAGTGTGCCCTATAGCCTATGCGTAGAAAAATCCTCTGCGTGACAACATCCTCTACACAACAACATCCTATCTAAAATAACATCCTCTTTGTGACAACATTCTCTATGTGACGGCATACTATGCGTGACAGCATCCTATGCGCGACAGCATCCTCTGCGTGACAACATCCTCTGCGCAACAACATCCTCTTTGTGACAACATCCTCTTCGTGACAACATCCTCTACACGATAGCATCCTCTACTCAAAAACATCCTATGTACGACAACATCTTCTACGCGACAACATCCTCTGTGTGATAGTCTCCTATGCGGGATAGCATCCTATGCGGGATAGCATCCTATGCGTGATAGCATCCTCTGCGCGACAACATACTCTGTGTGACAGCATACTCTGCATGACAAAATGCTATGTGTGACAACATCCTATGCGCGACAACATCCTCTACGCAACATGCAACAAATGAAAAAAGCAAAAGCCTTTGTGCAGCAAACTTGCACAATGAATATGCTTTTGAAGTTTGCAATGATACCAATGACATGGAGTGTCATGATTGTTCCTTCTCCAACCTCATGAAAGGTGATGATGAACCATAATACATTTTGACATGATATTCACCCTAACCTATGACTCATCTAGGAATGCCTTGATTTTTCCAAGATCATGTCATGACTTTGAAAAAATTGGACAAACCTCTAACTCTAGCTATGAAAATCATGGTGCTAACAACTGGCTGCAATGGGGATGTTATCCTCCATGTGAGGTAGAAAAGAACTCGTAGACCCTGTGCTTATCCGTTGGGTTTTTCCCAAGCCAAATTTCCAACTATAACTTGTAACATGCTCTCTTGCTGACCTGGAACCAATCACACTGAAATCCAAACCTGAATTGTTATGCCACAAATTTATTTTGCAACTGAACCAAACCCAAACTGAAAATACATACTGAAAATTGTTGAAATAAATTCTCTCCATGTTGATCTTATTCACACCTACCTACCCTACTTTATTAAGAACGAATGTCAAATCAAGTGATTTCATACTTCCAATAAATCCAATCAAGTAAGTGGTTTATTGACTACATCTTACTTTCATCTCCTCCAGTCATAAATTCAAAACTTAAATAGGACAAGTTATTCCACCATCTGAAACTATTTCCATGTTTAAACATTACATAGCTCATTTCCATTAAAGATTATAACAGAGCTACAAAAGGATCCTTGAGAGAAGAAACAACTATCACTTCCTTATGACCAACAATGAGATCATCTTTAAATGGTTCTTTATGACTGTTCACATTGTCTATGTCATGAAAAAAAAATTAACAGCACTTGTATTTTGACATGAAGGCTTCTTGCTGGCTGAAAATTCATTTTCTATAGGAAGAATAAACCTTGGAGTACTAATCTTAGGCCTCAAGTCATAGTACTTGTAACAATGAGCCATTGCAGTCTGATATCACTACTACATATTGAAAAATTTGTGACGGCCACTTGTGATGAAAGAATTCTTTTGTTGCAACATGCAAGAGAAAAAGTTCATTTTTCTATATCTACCCCGTATTCGTCGCAATATCGACGCCTGCAGTTTGAATAAATTATTATGGTCAATGTTCATCTCAAGAGCGACGAATTTAGATTGTTCGTCACTCTTGCAACGAACTTTGACCATAATAATTTAATTAAAATTTACCGTTGAAAGTGACCTAAAATAAATAGGTGGAAAAAAAAAATTAGGTCACTATTTTCGCAATTGCGACGATAGTGACCTAAAATTGCCCTATAAATATTTGACGATTTAAAGATGTTGCAACAATCTTTCTATAACAACGACGGTTCCAAAAGGGTATTTTTGTGCGGAAAAATGTCACAAAATGTTGTTAGAGGTGGGGGGAAAAGTAAAGAGGATGAAAAGGGTGATAGTAGATGTTATTTCCCTTGTAAAAAAAGTTGCCTCAGATGTCGCGTAAGAATTTTAATAGCAACAACTACAAAACATTGTAGGAAATATGGTCACATTGATGGTGGATCGAATGAATATCGTCCCATGGTAATTAGCTATATATTCATTATCTTTTTTTATTTTGTTAATTTTATATAAAATTATATATATTGTTTGAATGTTTGTTATAGTATACACTAATTGTGCATGATTGTTTGTAATTATAAAGTTAGAGTTGCCCTCTAACTTTTTGTAGAATATTCCACCAAGTATTGGTAGAAATGATGTTGTACAAGCTGAGGAACATCATCATGACCAAGCAAATGAGGATCTCATGGAAGAAGATGATAGGACAAATCAAGTTCATGATCCCATGGAAGAAGATGATGGGACAAATCAAATGATCCAAGATTTGTTTTCGCAGTCGGATGAGGATGGGGAAAATGTTGGTATTTATGATGAACCTCTATTAGAAAAGGCAAATAAATGACTTTATGAAGGATCAAGAGAAAATATTATCTCCGCTACATTGTTGTTGATGAACTTAAAGGTTATGAATAATTTGTCGAACACTTGTATGACACTATAGAATTCCTGCAGAAACCCCAATAGATCTAGAATTCTAGTTAAATTGAACACAAACAATTTTATGATATTCAAGAGATGAGAGAAATTTTTTGCTCCATAAATCAGAGAATTATATGAATATACATTAGAAACCATCCTCAAAAAAGAAGAGAGGAGGTGAATATATAGAATTTCCAACATAGAAATTCTAGTCAAAAAAAGCTAGAAATAGCTAAAATAGGTGTCATAAGCTAAGGGAGACCACATAGTTCGACCTAGACCACCAAATATACATGTCACACACTCATTAATTTCCACAAGATTTAAGTGATGCGCATTATCTCACTTAAGCTCACTTAACTGACAAGAGAAGCAGTTCCAACTCACTTAACTGACCCGAAATAGTAGTTACTAATAATAGTAACAGCAAAAATCATTAATTAAGGAATAAATCTCTCACTCAAAGAGGAGGTGTGAATTCTCCAATAATAGATGAGTTTTTCATGGGGGATTTGGAATAAATCAAGAATATATCAAGAAAATCAAGAACCGGGAGTTGAGTCTTGATCTAAAATTAGCAGTTTTCCCTAAAATCTAGGGATGAGGCGCCCTTCTTCTCTATGTGGCCAAATTAGGTGAAATAAAGTGTAAATGAATGTATTAACCAATATCTAG